>KN172408.1:36066-57058 GCA_000757755.1 Steinernema glaseri
AAAATCATAAAGTTTTGCATTTTTCAAATGCGTGAATTCAAGCCCTTTAAATTACACACACAAAACAATTTAACCAATTATTTGAACACAAATTAACCTTTTAACAATTCTATTTTTAGCAACTATATAGCGCTACAATTGAAATTATTAAATTGTTTGTATAAGCATCACTTACATCACCTAGTAATTGCGTCATAAGTTCGGAAACACAGTTACAACATTTAACCAATAGAATAGTAACCATCACTTCTACACTGAAGAAGAAAGTAATATAAATTAAAAACATCCAAAGTGGTTTGCAAAATTTCTCCACGCGACTACTTTTTGAGCTTTGGTTTGCTAGAAGTTACTTAATATCACTGGAATCAGTTTCCTCATTGCCTTGTTGTTTCATCATTGTTGTCAATAACACACCTAAGAAGTATTTTCGCTGCTTATCAATCAGAGGAATTAAAGAGCGGCAATGATTACGAAGTTTGTGAAACCACTTTTTTCTGAGGAAATTTTTCAGAGGTCCTTTTTGTGAAAAGTAGAGCTGAGGAAATAGCAGTTCTAAATAGAAAATGACGAGAAAGAACATTTTCTGAGGTATCCAATGACAAATGAGCTGTTTGATCTGTTGATCTTGAACCTTGTTGATCTTCGTTGCCCTGCTTACCTCGGCCTATTGTTGTTTAGAATTTGAATTCTCAAAAGAGCGGGTTCCATTCATGACACCTATCTATTGCTTGCTCATACAAAGCTTCCCTTCCAGGGCTTTCTCCCTTGTTTTCTGCGCCCAAAGCCATGTTGCAGTGCTTCACTTTGAAGATGTTAAGCCAGTGAAATTTCATTACGAATTGACAAATAACACATTACATTGTGTGAGGATGACCCGCTTGGCAAAACAGCCAGAATAAACATGGTAGTGTGCTGTAAAGAACACTTGTCGGTTCCGATTAAATCGATTCTCTTCCGGCTAGTCACAAGATTCCGCGAGATCGCATTCTTCATGCAGAGAACTATTGGGTGGCCGTCGCCACAAAGGAGTCATTTTTTAGCGGCGAAAAATCTACAGAGTTTACATTTTTCCGTCTGCTCGGCCACATGGTTCCTGTAAGTCCGCTGCTCTAGTTTGTCGAATCGGCGAACCCGAAGATTTGCACTTATTTTCTATTCTTATCTGGTACACGCCGATCATAAGTTTCGAATTAATGGGTTTATACGTCTCCCCACATGCCATTGTTTCGGCATAAGTGCTTCCTCTTTCAGCTAATCATGAGCGCTTGTTAAAAGTTTTCACAAAATACCAAGCTGGCTGAGCCAGGCTCAGCTCTAAGTTCCCAAATCGCAACCGAAACTTCCGTCCGGAAGCGTCTAATGCTCCGCAAACGATCGCAAAGTGATGATAGTCAAAGTAGATTATGAGCATTTTCCTGTCATAATCTGCAGATCCAACGGCGAAATGACTGGAACGTGAACGACATAACTTTTATTACTCTTATAAAACTCTGCGCTTCAGAGCGTTTTTCTTTTCCTCGATTCTCATGAGTTATCACTAGAGTTTTCAGAGCTCCTACCGTCCAGGCAGGTCTTTGTACATAAGAACTGTCACACAATGCGAAAATAAATCTTTATTCCGGCCCTATGAGTCGTTGCTACGGGTGAGGTCAACCAACGCTTTACAGTTAAGACAGAAACCCAATTCGGAAAGATCACAGTGAGCCGGATAACCGGTGCTCGAGTGTAAACAGCATATGTACAAATAGGAAATTCGTCCAGCGATTGTCCGGCGTCTATATGGGCAACACCAGCGTAGAACGGCCCTTGACAACACCGCCGAACAGCGTAGTAATGAAGCGGAGTCCACGTTCGCCTCCCGGAACGTAGGACAAGACAAACCTATAATTCAACGACATAAAGTGACATATCCGTGCGATACGATTTAGTTGTGCCATTACGTGATTAATCTGATCTCGGCTCGCCCAGTCGATCATCCTCCCTCGCCCAATAAACACCGGATCAGCGAGCGGCGAAGACAGCGCCGGCGGCACACTCACCTTTGGTGCCCTGGGCCGCCCGGATCGGCCCGGACGACCCGTTAAAAATACAAAAAAGTGCCCTGGAGAAGAAGACGATTTCCGAGACGCCGGCTGCTGCGTGCGTCAAAGGTTAATGGCGTTTAAAAGTGATGTTTCAAAGTGGGGCCGAGATCGCCGTGCGCGATAGGACCTAATCGAAAGTGACGAAGGAGAGAGCGATTCGGCGAAATGGGTGTAATTAACGGGAAGCAGTGGTCGAACGTCGTCGGGTTCGGTGTCAAAAATATAAACAAAACGCGCAGAGTGCTAGGAAAAGAGCTGCTGGCCGAGTTAATGGAACGCGATGCGGACAACTGAGCACAGCGGGACACGTTTACGGTACCCGGGTGCGCGAAATGAGTGTTGGTCCCGGACTGGAAGCGCTTGCTCAAAGTCCAGGCGTTGAAAACAAAGCCAATTTTCATGGCGTCAATCGGCGACGAGGACAAATATCACAATTGGCATGGCACTTCCGCGTGTTCCGCTCAAATCAAGCAGAGACTCCGAGACATTTAACACATCATGTCAGCCAACTCGAACAGCCTCGTCCCGGCGCCAAAGCGGGCCACAAATCAAATTTAGACCGCTCCTTCTCCCAAACGTCCGCGCGTAGGGATGACGTATGCGACATCGGTCAATTACCAACTAATACTAAACTCGGCGGACGTTGTGCTCTGGCGATCGGAACGAGATTTTTTTTCACATCTATTCCCGGCCGCACAGCGGGCACAATTCGCAGAGCAGCGGCTAATAAATAAACCCTCACCCGGTGCACTTTGTTCTATAATAAATGAAAGAAGGGACTTACCAAATTAGCGCCATTAACTGAGCCAGCGACGTGAAGATCGTCAGTAGCGTACTTTTCAGCTGAAAACGAAGATATTAATAAACAATGCCAGGCTACCGTACTCCGCTAAATCTGACACTGAGTGTCCGACATGTGAGTCGGCTGTCACGGAATAGCAATAAATTTATGCGACGTCAAACCCTTCATGCATATTTCTTGCCGGTTGCCCTTAACACTCGGCAGGACCTGGTGCGTGTGCTATCGCAGACGCCGAGTGGAACGATGGTCACCGATCGAGTGGTGGTCAGAAACAACGCGGCACCGTCAGCTGCATGCCGACATGGTTCGCATTCCAGGTGATCATCCGCCGCGGAGGAAACTACAGAGGCCGGAGACAAACAGCTCCGGCGATAATAATAACAAAAAGCAACTGGTGAAAGCCTTAAGGGTGTCAAAACATTTCCCCAGAGTCGCATAATCGTAGCTACAGGAAGAAGGATGTGTGCGTAAGGCCCTATTTGCTACTCTTTCATAACGTCTTCCGTCACCTGGACGTCCTAGTCATAGAGATAGAGAGCTTTCACATGAAAACAGCGACGCCGACAAGCCTCCAGAACTCGGAACCGGGACTGGGAACTCTTGATAAATGGTCGTTGTAAATGCGTACCTACATGCACTGGTGACATGCGTTCCCCTGTGTTGGCCTTGGGCATTGCCCGACAATCAGTTTTCGGTCGGCCCAGCAGCACTTCTCCCATCATCTCGACCTGGGCTGAACAATGGATTCGCCCAAGAATGCGGAACATGTGTGTGCCCTGAGTGATGTTAAGGTGATATACGAGTGAGGCCAAAGGCCGGACATCTCTCCACCCGCTCGATCATCATTCTTCACCAGCGGCGTGCGAACCGTCAGCAGAATTTAGCACTTCATTTCTTTGATATCGCGCCACTACGGATCTTTGGCGACAGCGTACGCAAAAAATGAGCCCTTTTCAGCGCCTCCTTTCGCCGTTGTCCCTACGAACTACACGGGCCACAAGAAGAACGTCTTCGCTTCGGAACAAAAGCGCGCGAACAGGGAAATTGGTTTTGGGACCAAGGTTCCGGAGCCCTTCGCGTTCACCATGTGTCAAAAAGTCGGCGCGCCTACAGCGGCTCCATGCTAGAACGACTCCCCCGGGCCGGGTGCAATAAAACTGCAAAGGCGAAAACAGAAACCGCTTTGTACATTTTTGATTTCACCGGTGCTGTCCGTCGTCGTCCAAGACCTTTGGGGCATCTAAAACTCTCATTAGGCCGCTGGCTTTCCCGCTCCATTGGGCAAAAAAACTTTCCTGTCTCATGTGATTCAATCCATTAGGCAATGCCGTTATAGGCTCCTCGGAACGCCGTGCCCCCTTAACCGGTACTTAGCAACGGCGTGTTCGGTTTTTAGCGCATATCGGTTGTGTTTTCCGTGCGCGCGGCTTCCCATCATGTTACGAACGGTGCCATTATACCCTTTCGCGCACCATCTCTAGGACCCACTCAACATCATTACCGTAACCCTACGCAAGCGCGCGCGCAAGGGAGCAAACAGATCCACCCAAACATATAATTGAGTTTCATGGTTGTTAATTGTTTTCTTTTTGCCGCCGATAATCATATAAGCAAATGCACACATCTATCAGTAGCCTCGTCCCTGGCGATGAGCGTTTTTCGGCGAACAAAGCTTTGCATGCCTAATGGGAACTGCGTTCACGTGTGAAGGATGCCTCAGCTGCGCCTGTTGCGCGCGTGGTCAGTTCGCCCAAGGGTCCGGCTGTCCACAGCGCGGCACCAATTTGTCTGCATAAGACGCATTTGATATTATGATGCGATTCGGTGTGCGACAAAAACCAATCGACCTTAGGCGGAGCCAGGGCCAGTCGGCCAAAGCGGCACACGCGTAAGTGAGCAGCAGCAGTGTCGCCGCGACGTCGAGATTCAGTCAAACCAGAGCAAGTGAAGTTGTTAGTGAGGCGTGGCCCCAGGCAATCTCTCCGCCCCACGCGAGTGATCACATCGGTGCCGACAGACGGAGGAGAGTTCCCTCACAAACAAAATCTAACCGCTAACGCCAGCTGCTGGTCAATTCGATTTTGTGAACGCAGTTTTATGTGAAATCGACTTATAACCCGCGTGTGTTCACTTAATCCCCCTACTCGGCCTTGGTCCCATCCGCAGGATACGGTATTTCGCACCTCCTCCTGCTCACGGCCGCGCCGAACCGCAGCGTCATCCTAAGAGCCGGTGGTGGCCCTTTTGATGACCATGTCCCAAAATCGGAAAATGTCGTTGTTTAATCGATGGAAGCAGCAGAACCACGAGAGTGGGCTGGAAGGAATCAGCGAAGAAGAACTCATCGAGTACAAAGAAGCCTTCCGCCTCTTTGACAAAGTAAGTCGTGCTTATCCCCCCGTAAGGCGTCGAGTTCAAACACAAGGCTCAAAAACAGTGGCTCACGTGTGGTCGTCGACCAAAAAATGAACCCCACTCGAGCGTGAAATCCGCGCTCAAAGTGCACCTTTTCTCGTCATCCCCTTGGAACTCTGACAATGCGATAGTCGGGGCTTTATAAGCTGGGAAATGGTACGACGTGTGCTTTAGCAAAACCAATTTTGGACGTTCGGTTTGGACGAAACAAAAGACTCAAAACACTGCATTAATAATAAATAACTCCCGTCATGAGGAAACGCATCAGCGCATTCGCTTCTTCTTGTCCGAGGCAAAAATTGCCCCTTGTCCAATTGCCGAAATAGACATTAGCGGCGGAGTCGTAAAAAACAAGCCTATTGAAACGCGAAAACCACCACTTAGCGACTCTGATCCCGGCGCTTCGGACGCGGGAGGCGCGCGCGGAAACTGACACGTCACTGCGAAAAGTTGTAAAAATAAACGTCACCCAAAAAGCAACAACAAGCCCACAACATTTGCAGGACGGAAATGGCTCCATCTCGTCCAAGGAACTGGGAGTCGCGATGCGTTCCCTGGGACAGAACCCTACGGAGCAGGAGCTGTTGGACATGGTGAACGAGGTGGACGTAGATGGCAGTGGCACCATCGACTTCCCGGAGTTCTGCCAGATGATGAAAAGGATGAACAAGGTAGGACTTGGTTAGGACCAACGTTAACAATGATCGTTCAGGAGAACGACAGTGAGATGATCCGCGAGGCATTCCGGGTGTTTGACCGGGATGGCAATGGCTACATCACGGCCGACGAATTCCGGTATTTTATGACACACATGGGCGAGCAGTTCAGCGACGAAGAAGTCGATGAGATTATCGCAGAAGTAGACATTGACGGTGACGGACAGGTACGGTAGATCTGTTTTAGCGCCATGAATTTCTGATGATCCTTTTTGCCCAACGCATTAGAGATTAGTTCTTGTTTTTTTAAGAACCACCCGGAACCCCTCTGGCCCGCGTGACTGTCAGATTGATAGCTCATGGCAAAAAAAAAGATAAATTCAGCGCTGCCGACATAAATTGAGCTCGTCCTTTTCAGATCGACTACGAGGAATTCGTGAAGATGATGACTGCGTAAACCTCGCCGCCCGCTTCCCTCATTTAAGCTGTTTACACATTCCGTTCGCAAATCACCTGTTGTACCTGTGACCACCGTCCCCGCGCGCCGAAGACGCTCTCCATAGCTCCTCCGCACTAAAGTAGAAAACTCCTCGTCGACTAGTCAAAACAAGTTCACTTGCTGTCCCGTGTCCTGCGCTGACGCCTCAGTCGCACTCTCCGAAGCCCCAGCAGCAGTGCCAGCACCAGGCCGGCGTGCTCATCAATCCACACAGAAGATCGTGCGGGGTGCCAGCCGAAAACAAAAGAAGTCTCTGTGGCAGCGGGATGTTCGAGGTCGACGTGCCGAATTTCCTCACACCATAAGAATGTTCCCGGATTAACCGCTCTGACGATCAACAATGACGATCCGACGGGCCGAGTCAGCTGATCGTCGTCGTCGGTACGTTCCCGTAAAGCTCACAGAATCGTCTTCCCGCTCGCTCTACCGAAACGGCATGTTGCACCTGGTCGCTCCCGGGAATGAACCTTTGCCTTCCGAATGGCCGATTCGCTTCTTCCCGTACACGTCGTCGCTTCATTTGAATTGCAAAAGATGACTGCTGATATGAGGATGTCCGCACGCAGGACCCATTCGCTGTTTTGCCCGCGACCGAACGAGCGCACGAACCCCCGTCGAATCGTCTACACCCCATCGTCGTCTCCACAAATCTTTTCAAAAACGTCAAACTTGTCCCCAGCGGCCCTTGATCCAAGAGCCCTATTTATATTCTTGTCGGGTTTAATTTATGTACATAAAGGAATCGATACGCGTTATTTGTACTTTTGTGAGTGTGTGCATGTGGCCAAGAAAACGGTCGACGGAACGCGGAGGGACATTGTCCATGCGCGCGTGGGAACACCAAGGTCGTTTAGGCACGGCTGCTTAATTTTTGCGCAGCGCGATATGATTAATGTTGCCCAGCGAGGACAACGACCGAACGCAATCTCAATGGCCGAAGCCCTAGGATTAGACCGGCCGGTCTTCCTGGTCGTCTTCGTCCGCAGGACGCGCGAAAAACGAGCGTGCGCGTCCGGATTAATACCACTTGTCAATGGAGACGAGGTGTCGGAGACCTACCCAGAGGGACGTGTACAGCGTGATGACTACGGTGGCGATGTAGGAGATGGTGACGATGCGACGTTGCGGTGACAGGAGATGTTGCAGATAGGCGGACGGTCCCCACAGGAAGGAGAAGCTGAAACTCGGAGAGCGATGACATCATGATCACATTTCTGGCAGCAGAGTAAATACCACGCTGGCCAAATTCAATTATCGCCGATTTCATCTTTGCGAAGGCGAAGCCATCATCGCCTTTCTGGATATTAGGAACAAAGAAGGAAATTGTGCCATTGAGTGGCCAACGATCATTGTTTCCCCAGGGTTGATGTACTGATTTTTGAAAAGCGCTCCAAGCCCCTAATTCATTTGTTGTCTGGCCGCTGTCGAAGAATTCAAGTCATCGGCTTAAGGAGCTTGAAAAGCGTAAGGGTTGTTTTCGGTACATTGCGCACTCGTTTCTTCTTTAACACTACTCCACCCTCACAAGGCGAAAAGACAAAGAAGGTCTTGTCAGAACACATAATTTAAGCAGAAAACAGTGAAATCGCATGTTTAGCCGCGCTGACCGAAAGGGAGAAGGGCAGACACTCTTTTCAGAAAGTCACTGTTTGTGAGTCTCGAATGCTCCAAAATACACCTATTGTGTGCGATGTGTGCTGCAGTGAAGCGAGAAAAGCTGCTGTGACATCACTGGGACTCAAGGGATGACCAAGAACAGCGCTGCATAAGGCCCACGCTGGCCAATCAAAATGTTGCAAGAATCGGAAAGACTTTTGGAGGTCTTGCAGAACTTGCAAACTTGCGTAATCGAATAATACGAATTATTATTATTATATTCTTTGACGTTATGCTCGAGTCACTAGAACGCCAGAAAGCAGCCCCTCATTCACTCTCATTGTTGTGGTTTCTGCGACCTGCACCTTTTATATGCGTGTGTCCATTGCTTATTTGAGGATTGCTGGACATTGCAGAAGAGTAGGAAGAGGAACACTGTAGTGAAGGTCATGATTTTTGTCTTATTGTAAGGGTCCTGACCTCTCGAACTGTGTTCGTGAGGGCTCTTTTAGGCTTTCATCTCGAAAGGTTCAGACTTGCTTTAAGAAATCCTACAATACTAGAAAAAGGCATAAAAGTAACGTGACGTATGTAGCTCCTTATATAGCGCATCCAATAGCCTTCTCTTCTTGTTAAAAATAAATAGTCTAACCTCGAGGGAAGCATGATCGATTAAAAGAAAGAACAATTCTAAAAATGTACCCGGAAGTGATGGTAACCCGATACTTGAAGTGTTCTAGCAAGAAAGTCATCATGTAATGAAAAGGTCGTAAATGATCAGTGATATACTGCTTATTTCTCAAGAAGGGGCAGTCACACTATGGTGATATTATTGCTGTTAATTGTGGAACCAAACCCCCATATCTACCACCACATATAGGGTGTTCATTTCATTTTATCGAAATATCCCTTCGCACTGTGTGCCAGGCAACCTTATCAGCTTGATGTTCTCCTCACAGAACTGGTAGCAAGTCTGAGATCGTGCATCATTTTGGGCCAAAGTTCAACGTTTTAAAATTAAATATAGCAGCGCCGGGCATTTGTCATGTCAGCTGTCGAAAAAGATTCCTGAACGTCAAGATCAGGTCATTGGCAATCATATGTTTCATGCCCTACTTTACGTGTGTGAAAGGTAAAATTAACTCTAGGTTTCCAAGTTTGCACCATGTTTCCGACATCGAAAGATGAGGCTGACCAGCTAAGAATAGCAACGCTTAAAAAGCCATAGACTTGCTGTTCGACTGCCAGTGTAAAGGGCACCGATCCGATGGCCCATCAATCGATGAAACATTTCTGATCAGCGAACGAGAGATCAACCTTTCTTAGCTCTACGACATATTGACCAGTTTAAAAAGTCGAAGGTCAAAAAGTGTTAGGTCAAAATGCAGGAATGGAATTTTCAATCTTTTGTTTTGATATTTAAGTATTAACTACCGTATAAGGCATTCATGGTTTCTATAGGTCACATTTCCAAACACCATGAAACGTAAGGGGACTTAAAAGCAACAGTATTCGTAAAAAAACAGAGTCAACCTTAGAAATGGAGAGGTTCTTGGTTACGTATTTCCTGAGCTGCACAGTGATCAAGAAAAAAATTTTAAATATTAGCTTGAATTGGTAACCCCCCCCCCCATGAGTAACTGTAATGCGTAAACCGACGTACCTGATCAGCAAGAGCGTCGATCCGAGTGTGTTTAAAGCGGCGAACTTCCTCGTTTGCAGCACCAACACGGGCAATAACATCATGGACTACAGAGGGGACACAGTAAGAAAAAAGCAAAATACTGACTTAATTACGGTCATGAAGCAGAAACCGGCGCCGAAGGCAAACATGAAGAAGGCAATGATGCGCTGCATGCGCGACAGACCGCACATGTTCACATCACTGGAGAAAGGGCCGAGCCAGCCGCCCGAAGTGGACTTCCTACGATGGTTTTGTTCAGACGGAATACCTTTTCAGGCAAGCAAACCTGTTGCGACTGAACGGTAGCTGTCCTCCATCGCCGGAGGACGAATCCTCCGTCAAAAGTTGCGTGTCGTCGGCCGTTTCGCTTCGGGACAGCATGCTGAGCGGGTTGGACAGCTTCGACTTGATGCCTTCGCCGAAGGAGCTGAACGACTGCGACAACGACACTCCGCCGATGCCCGTTTTGCTTTTCTGCTCCTTGGCAAAGTCGCCGAGAGCCGACATTTGAGCGTCTGGAATGAGCACCTTTCTGTGGGATGCGTGGAAGAGCCGAACGGGAACGTATACAAATAAATAAACATTTTGATGGTATTTATCGTGCAATTGTCCAAGACTCGTTGGAACTGTTGTTTCCCGCACATCAGAGATCAGGGTCTTCGCGTCGGGAACACTGAAAGCGCTGTGTGGTGACGTTACAGATGAAATGCCCATGTGTTGTAAAACAGAATACCTGTGAATTCCTTGAGTGATGTGACAAATTGTTGCACTGCTTACAGCTGCTGTTCTTATTTGCATCTTTCTTTATGGATAAAATCAGGAACAATAAAGCACACCAACAGGAAAAGGCTGTTTACCGTCTCCGTCTGAAAAATGTACTGCTCTCTTCTATCCTCGTTGAAAAGAGACCAGAAAGATATTTGTGTTTTTCGGACTCAGCACTAAGTCAGTACTAATGATCGGTTCAATCAAAAGTACGACCAGCTGACAAATTTTTTCGCTCCGACCTACATACTTCCCTCATTGATCAGTTAGGGTCTGCTGTAAATACATTTGTGAAAACGTACTGTTTTACTGTCCAAACTGTTCTTTCTTGTTGCGCTCAGATTTCTCTAGCAACCCAGAAAAAATTCAAAAGAAGTCATTGCAGCAACGGCCAGCCATGAAACCTGCCGCAGAATGACTGCGAAGAGCCACATTTCTTTTGAGGGAATCATTTTCAGTTATTTTAACATGTTTTTACTTAGGTTATATAAATGCTTTATCGTTTCATTTCAGGTGAACAGAACATGTGATGCAGACTGTATTTGATAAGATCTGGATAAATCATTGGTAGAGCTTGAAGGAGCCCTAATCTCTGTGGCCTTTTGAAGCTCCCGTTGTTGCCGGGACAAAAGTTGAAATCCGGCTGAACTATAGAACGACCGTACAAGACGTGCACGGACTAAATTTGAGTTCTCTCAGAGTGTGTATCAGAGATTTAGAAAGCAAAGCTTTCCGCTTCTTTGACTTCTTTGCTAGTACAACCATGAACTTCGTAATATTTCAAGACAGCCATCCTTAGCAGCAACATAAGCTATTCATATGCTCTGCGTTTGGGTTTACTGAACTCGAGCGAGAGTCACTTCAAAGAAACAGCTCCGAGGATTACATGCGTCGTCCACACAGGAACCGTCATCTATTGCGTTCTTTTTGAGTAAGGCAGTCTTCTTGTCTTATCCTACTCTCTCCCGACATTCATGCCTCTTCGTGCTCTTGAGACAGAGGTGGGTTCAACAAATTGGCCTCCCCCACCCGAGCCCATCTGGCGGCGATCCATTAGCTCATACTTCAGAGGTTCACATCACCGGCTCTCATGAGGAACATCTGTTGTTGTTCACCTGATAACGATCCGACTGCGGATTAAACTCGGGAAACTCCTGGCCCAAGCAGCTTATCCCGTTTGTTGGGTTCACACTACAGGCTCGCAAAATACACGTTTAACAGTTGCTTTTTTTCTTTAATGCAGTCCCTTACTGACAACGTGCAAAGTCGACTTTATTCAATTCCCGTTGTTGTTCACACTGACGCAACACTAAATGAATTTGTTTTTTTGCAATAGATCGCCAATTGAATGTTAAAAAGCAGGAACTGCAGAATGATTGAGGACCGTCCAGGAAACGTGGCAAACGTCACTTTGTTTTCCTGCACGCATTTTGGTGGGAAGGATTCTTTTAGCAGTAAGAAGTTCACATCTTCCTTATTGGTCATGGAAATGGATAAAACGGGTAGCGAATCATCATCTAAACCCCGAGCAGAGCACCATGCCTAATTATTGAAAAAGGCCATTAAGAACTGTTACTTATAAATACTGAAAAAAAAACACAAAAAAAACACTAACTGCCAATTGAAGCTTGCCGTGCTCGGGCCGAAACCGTCGAAGTGACTTTCTCTATGTTGATGCTTTCCTACTTTGGGTTGTTTTTTGTTTTTTATTGATTAAAATCCATAGAAATAGCAATAGTAATTCAACCTCTGCCGTTTTCTCCCTATTTTTTACCGCTTGCTTAACTTTGTCTGTATAGGTGACCAGATACAACTGTACGTGGCTTACGTCAATGAAAGTCAATATTGCGCATTTGTACAGTACAACCATGAGTCACGGCCAATTAGTGTACTCAAGAGCGTCTAGTTGAAGATCAAGCGTAATTGCCATTCTCAACATTGAGTCAAAGCACTGTCAAGTAAACATCATCTTAGGTGAATGTACTTAATTTTCACACAAATGTTATGCTCCGATTAAATTTGATACTTTTTGAAGAGTACAGCAAAATAAGTGCATATCAACATTCCTTTAAAGGTACTATGAATGAAAATGAAAAAGTATCAACAGTCTGAGGATTTTTCAGGGCTTTGTTAAATATGTAAATCCAGTCCCACTTCAATTCAGAAATGTTAAATGTTACGAAGGTGTCGTTCCGTTACGACATTTTTTTTAGAAAATGTATATAGATCCCTGAGCTCGATCTTTACCACTACATAATTATATGTTGTAGCGTTCATTAAGAGCTACAACCTCAGTGACATCATATTTCTGTGAAAGGATAGCACTGCGAGATGAGACGATAGTACTTAACCACTTCCACCAACCTAAGCTATATGAACTTTCATTGCGAAGCATTGCGAGGAGAAAGAAAAGAAGAGCCTCATTGGAGTTAAGGAGAACTAGATCGATAGGCAATAAAATATCAAATCTGGAGCTGACACAATCGGAATACCTTTAAAAGACAGCTGCCCCTATATTGCTGATATGAATTTCGCATTGTCGGGTGGGTTACCTAATAATGGGATTTTTACATATTTCCATCAAACTCAACTGCGCTGAATTCTGTAAATTATGCAGTTGCTGATCTAGTCACGTAACAAAGTGATCCCTATCAGCATGATTTCTGCAACTACTTCTATCGTCTTCTTCAAAGCGCATTTTTCCTAGGCACGGGTAATCTGCAGCTCCTTCCTTTTTGTAACTGAAGCCGGCACACGATCAAGCATCCTATGCTCGGCCTACACACTCTGACGGTTTCAAGTTACCATTTGTCATGTCCCCAATAATTGCAGCTGCGTCGTAGCGACGGCCAAGTTACACTTATGTAGTAGAAACGGACTTAGAACGCCCTCCTTGCTCAAAAGTGAGCGTGTTCGACGCTTCAAGTGATGTCATTTTCTCACGATCGGAACCACGCCGCACTCATCGGAATGTTATATATTAATCGAGCTTTGAGCACCTCAGCGGCTTCTCGCATTAGCTGATCCTTTTTTGTTGCGCACTAATCCACTCACTTCTGAGCCCCAACTCAACGTGCACCTAAGGAGTCATAGCTCAAAATGCGCCTAATTAGACCGCTCCCCGGGGCATACGGTAAAAGGCGCACGTCACCAAAGGACAACAGGATGTTTACGGCGTTTGCCCACGCGCGACGCCCAGACCAGTTGCCTACAGAGAAGCCGAATTCGACACGCTTCCTTCCGGGTCTTTTCTGCAACTGGAGTTTTCCAGGAGATAGCGCATTTAAATAACTTAGTATAACGTTATTAAATGCAGATCATAGACGTTGTCAATGACCGGAAAGAAACGAAATTATGACATAGTTTCTATAATTTGTTTGCAATCGAAGAGGAAGTAAAGGTGCTGCTCCAATGACGACTCCATGTTTTCCGGTTTCCTTAATCGGATCGAGACCTTTTCTCGGATCTTTCATGCATACGATTCATTAACCTGTAACCTTGGTGCTCTGAACCTGATGCTCGAAGAAACGTGAGGCTTTGAAACAGAAAGCCATCGGAGTGTGAACCGATGCCTTCCTTCTGGGAAGCTGCTGACCTAAAGGGAAACGTCATTCTGCTGGATCAGTTGCAATTTCCTGCAAGCCTCAATCTGTAATCTACTTTTTTGTTTCTGCAACAGCGCATGTCCCATAAAGATCCTCTATAGGATAACGTCTTGTGGGCGGTTAATCTTTTCACATACTGGCTAGCCGCGCGTGTGTTTCCCCCACGTGTTCCGCAAACACGATGCAGGAATTAAATAGGCGCATTAAAAACCACAAGTCTCAGGTGGTCAACTCGTGATTTGACCACTCACACCTCTAGGGAAAAGAGTCCTCAGTCAAGCGTGGTTAGAAGATCACGGGTCCATGCACTTTGTTAAAGTCCGCCCTCTGTTCTAGGTTCAATTTCTGTGGACCCATTGAGGATGTTTCGGATCAAATTAACAAGTGGTTCGACCCACGCACCGCTAAGAACAGCAAACGTTAGCAGGTTGTTTGACGCCTCGGGTATTTAGGGCCGTGACGCGCGAATGTCCATCACATGCCCTGAGGTGCACGACGGTCCTCGAGTAGGTTGTTTGCGCCCACGAGGCTATTAGTCGGCCAAACGACCGGACGACCCCCTTGAGGACGTCTGACTGGAGCGTTGTAGTAAAGTGCCCTGACCACACAGTGATCTCTGAAAGTCACACCACGTTGGCCCTCTAATCTGCCCGCAACTATTTTCGGACGTCTCTTTATTTGTGCGAATGCATTTGTGCATTTCAAAAGGTCTTGACTTAGGAAGGGGCGGGACGAGCGTATGCGCCTCTCACCGAGCAAATGTGTCATTTAACGTATTTAACTAACTGGTTAGCTATAAAGTTGTCGTCACTTTTCATTTGCATAATCTAGCGCAGCTGATTCTGGTGCGCACGTGTAGCAAATAAGAGCTACTGTCTTTCCGTCTTAATCACTCTAGTGTGGATCAGGACTGATACTGATACACTCCTCACAAAAGCCTCCTTTAATTGGCCATTATTAGTTCTGATCCACTTTAGAGTGACTAGAGGAGACTTTTGTGAGGCGTTGGTGTTTTTCGATCCCTTCTTCCAGTCGACTTTTATTTTGCATCACCATCGGACAAAGTTTCCTTTTCATTACCGACAATTCATTCGATTCATTCGCGCCCCTTCGAACCCCGCGCGAGAGTTCTCGATTTAGTACTAACGATGTGTGTGTGTTAGACATTTGCCAAATTCATTGTTTTCTATTGTGCCGTGTGACTGTACCCATAGTCTTTACAGATTGACGTCTGACCTCAGCGGTGAAACTAGAGCTGATACGTCGTCGCCTCAGCCGAACGATGTCGAATGGTGTCGTCCGCGTGTTGGCGATTCTCCTCTGGACAATGACCCTCCTGGTGGCCAGTTTCCCTTCTTACATCATGCAGCACCGACGGGCGCGACCAGTCATTTTTCGACGAGTGCCACACGTCATCGACGCTTACTACATGCCTGCCGTAAGTGGAACCTAGGGCATATGAGAAAGGAGTAAATGCCAATAAATTGAGTGACCATTTGTTGTGGTGTGAGACGTCTTCTTTTCGATGGCTATTTTGGCTCTCCCAATGAACCTTTGAACTGTTCCAAAGCATTTAAGTTTACTAACTATAATTCATCGCCTCGTTCACTTTACAAAAAGACCCTTTAGAGGGAACTTGACAAGACCCGTTTGTGCAGTTAAAAGACTAACGCCATATTTTCGCAACGATCGACGAAGAAACACAGCCAATGAAGGACAGCTGAAAAGAAATGTGCCCTCGCCGGGTTTGCATACATAAAATCACGAAAGTGACGTGATGTGTAAAGCTGTCTCTTGTGGCTAAACACCTGCAGCTCACTGATTTTCGAGATATCTTTAAATCGTAAATGCTTTCAAGAACAACATTTTGTCAATTTGGATTCTAAAAAATGCCAAAATAAAACTCATCAACTGCAACAACAAAACCAATTGTGCTTAAAACTCCAAAATACAAATCGTGCATCAAAAGATCAAAGACATTTGTTTTAATCATGAAACACAACATCAATTAATGTTTTACTTAAATGCACTGCATTGCACTTCCGCGAAAGTTGTTCATAACGTTTTGATGCAGATGGATCTCTTTAAAGGATATGACGAGGCGGATTTCCGTTCATCTGTTGACCTGCTATTTTAGGAAACATCTGTTGCCCAACCGGCTATAGTGGTGCGCAAGCGTTCGCAGCCGACAGACACCGAATATACAGACGAGTTCTCCGTCGATCCGTTCATGATCTACTCGTAGCTGCTCCACGCACTCCCACGCCCGTCTCTCCAACAAATGTGTTTATTTATTTTCGTTCGAAATGATCTCATTAGCTTCGGTATAAAGTTTATTGTTTTTATTTTGCGCCAACATTGTGGTCAGGTTCAAACTCCCCAAACGCCAGTTTAAGTCCCCACGATGACGATAGCACATCTGACTAGACTGTGCCTGAAACTTTCAAAACCATTAACAGCTCTTGGACTGGACCAGTGATGCCGACTCGATGGAAAAGTCCTATCGAGTCTCGAGGTTCGCGAGGGTTGCGAGTTTGAACGAGCTGATTTGGTCATTCATTGGACTGGACTACGGACTAACCAGCAACCTTTCAGAAGTGCCGCGCCCGGATCGCGGCGACAGTGTGTGTAAGTACGATAATTCGCCTTTATACGAACGCGGGAACAGAATGGGCTCATACTCGGTTTCTGTAGAGAAACAAGCAAAGCATAATTTTTTCCGTCACTTTTCAGCATTTTGCTTCGCTTGTTTCTAAGCCTCATTATTGAGAGGATGTCTCCCTACTAACATAGCCGTGTCGCCTCCCTAACGGGCGTCTCACTGCTAGTCCTACTTGCAACACTCTCCATTCAAAATCCCCTGATCCCATACATATCCTCCCCCCCACATTTCAAATCCACTACATTCAGTTTTTCGCGAATCCATGGCGGTCAGTATTTCCAAAATCCACCCTGGAACCATGTCCCAGATGCCACCGTATCCCCCCTCCTAATCCCAACTCAACGAGACAGTTGTATCTAGGCTTGGATTGGACTAAGGACAACGCCTTCTTACTACACGATTTCTTTCTGCCAACATAGTATACAACTCACGATACATACAACACAACGACAGTTGTCACTTAAGCAGCTACAGTTTTCACTGCACGTACATTTGTGACAGTTCTCCACGAATTACCTGATTTGAAACTATATGTATGACAATATTATACGGTAGCAACAGTTTTCACTACAACAGAACAGGAAGTGAATCCTCCTCAACGAACAAACCCTGCCAACGATAAGGACAACTCAAATGTCTTCACATCTTTTATTCAACACAGTAAAAATACATCCAGGGGCCACTGTTTCTCGACTAACTCGTCGACGGCCTCTTTGACAGCCTTCGCCTCCTCCTCTTTGTTTCGGATCGTCTTCTAGATTTGCTCCTCCTCGAGGAAGATCTGATCCCTGCGAAGGTAAAGCGATGATGCGGCCATCTCTCGGCAACCCTTCGAAGTATTTTCCAGTTTAGGACACTTCTTTGGCGCTTTCTTGACCAATGTCTTCTTCACTCCTGAGAAAGAGTACTTACAGTATCTTCCTTGGTTTCTCCTCGGTTGCCTTCTCTCCACGGAGCAATTTCGTGATCGAGAAGAGTTTCATGTTACGTCCTTATCTCAGAGAACTATCAGTATCTCAAAAGCCCTATATACTCGCACGATCCTGTTAAGCATCGCTTCTGTGATGCATCGCATCATAACATAACATTGGAGATTGCCTTTGTAAGCGTCGCTTAAATATTGGGTACGACGGTTGGAGCGAATTGGAAGTACTAGAAGCATCTCCGACTCGTAGTACGAGTAGTGGCGCCTAGTCCTCGGTATCATACACCAGAGATGTATGACGATTGGTCAACGAAGTACATGTCCAGCCGACTTCTCCACTAGAAGGCCTCGTAGAAGCTTCCAATCCGAGGAAGTCAAGATGAAGTATGAAGAAGAACAAGACCATCAGGGCTAAACAACACTTTATGCGTAACATGCAAAAGCTTACAACAACAATATAACAGAAGTAAAACAAAACAGGGCTAAGCGGATTGCAGGATGGACAGAAACGCATCATCTTCCACCATACGGGCAAATTCTAGAACGGCAAGCTAAAATGGCATTATTACTAAATGTAGTTAAGAGATCGACTTACCCGGGAAAACATAGCTTGATTGATGTCGGTCAAGCGGCTCAACGACGCCGACAGTTCGCCGGACGATCCCGGTCCAGCTCCCTCCCGCGTGGTCCCTTCTTCGCGCTTCCTGGCGTGCCTGTCACTAGCCAGGCCCACTCCTCGCTGAGGCTTCTTGCCCGGTGTCTTGATGGGCGTGGTCGCCCTCCGCTTCACTATCGACTTCTTCCTCCTAGTCGAACAGGCCTTGCAGAAGTAAGGCTTCTCCTCCGCGTCCATCTCCTCGGTGAAGCCGACGCAGTCGGCGTGGAACCATTCTTCGCATTTGTCGCAAGCCACCATCTTGTTGCCGTCATCTGGCTTGCGACAAATGCAGTAGACCTCTTCGTCAGGTGCGGGGGCCATTGCGGTTGAATATCTGGAAAAATGATCACATTAAGTCAAGGGTCTTGTGGATAGGCACGGCGTAGATCATAAGGGACGCACGAGGCACAAAGAGAGGAGAAGGATGTAAACAAAATAGAGACAACGATAAGACACTGGAGCATTACCGCTACCTTCCTTGGGAGCGCTTTACTCCACGCAACTAGGCGCATTTGGTCGCCTTCTACAAACCCTTACTAAACAGCATTGCCCAAAACTGGAGCTGTCGGAATTGGAAGCTATCAAGACACCGTCCCCGACCTGCTTCAAAGAAGACATGGCAAGTAGGAAAGTGCGTAAGACGCGGGTAGCTCTACCACTTGCTGGTTAGCAATAGCGCCTTAAACAGAATAGCATAACAACGGGAGACTGGCAGAAAGCAAGCAGGAGGCGACACAGTGCTCACTTCATCCTGTGTCGTATACGTCGCTGGAGAGAAGTAGCATGAAGGACACACTGAACCAGAAAATTAAGCCCGAAACCAAACCGATGCGACATCCGGCGCCACGCCTAAAGGCGAATGTCCAGCACAGTATAATATATTTCAGAAAAATTCCGTTTAAGACCGCCGTTATGAGGGGCGGCAAAAGTGCACTTGTGGCGAAGCCTTGAACATCTCCCACAAACACAACAAAGATGTATCAACAATAGCAATACATCCAAACAGTGCGAACCTGGTGAAGGAGGTCATTCTATGGACTTCCTCTGCTTGAGAATCGCTGTGGAGATGCCGCGCGGTTCGAAGTTATCATGGAAATCGGAGCGAATGAAGAATTCTCCTGCAGCGTTGACTCGGCCATTCTTTGCGGCGGCGTTATGTCGACAACCGCTCTCATGTTGAATCATCCTACGAATTATCCACTTGCTAGTCTGAAACTGTTTGATAAACACTGAACTTTCCAAAAGGACACACGAGTCGCGAAAAGATGGGACACGCTGTTTGTTTTAGTAGCTCAGGGGTGGATACTACATGATTTTAGGATAGCCTACCCGAAAACCCCGATCTGCACCCGCACTTTCAATACACAACTCGGAACTTCATATTTGAAAAACAGATAATTTCTGCTGTATTTTATCAAAATCACAAACAGTAAATCCTGCTGTCAGCTAGCAAAAACACGACCGTTCATTGGGGTCTGAAACACTAAAATTTACAAAAGTGCATATTATTTGGATGTCTGGATTAGTAAAATCACTACTTCAACGATATTAGCGGAGTTGCTGGCTCTACATTCTTCTACCAGCCGCTCGTCTCCAGATCAAACAGTTGCTGCAGGCAGGATTAAGACAAATCGTGGTTTACAGAATCCGATCACACCACAAGACAGTGCC
Source organism: Steinernema glaseri (assembly GCA_000757755.1). NCBI lineage: Eukaryota > Metazoa > Nematoda > Chromadorea > Rhabditida > Steinernematidae > Steinernema > Steinernema glaseri. The sequence continues at coordinate 56,089 of KN172408.1, forward strand.
CGCACACCACGGAAAGAATATCATAATAACGTTGTCATAATGCCCTAGAAGCTACGAGGGGATATTGATCTAAAGATGTTAATCGGACGCTAAAGTTGCCAAAATAGGTCGTCTACATATAATGACAGGGAATGATAGTCAAAAGAGAGAACAAGGAACAACTGGGAGCAGTTTTGATGCGAAATCGTTGCAGCGGCAACACAGACAGTCTTTGTACGGAAAGACATCATTAGCGTCTGTGTCTACGAGGACTGCAAACGGTTTGCGAGACAACAGTTGATCGGCAAGAAGAGTCAGCGACTGGTCGTCCACCAACGATGTTCGCGCTTGAAATATTCGCGATTGCGTTGGCCGTCCTGAAGCTCGCCATCTGCACGGGCGCCGTCTTCTTTGCCCTTCCGCAGTGTGGGAGCAAGAAGAAGCCGGTGAGTCTGTTTGGATTGTTCGTCTGTAATACCGTATCTGTTCAGCCAACTCCCGACACGACGACAGGAGGCAAAAGTGAACCAGCGCCGCTTCCTACTTCGACTGGTAAATCCGGAAGCGCACCTCCTGTTGCTCCAGTAGCTCCTGCCAAGCCGGATCCACCACCTGCACAACCTGTCGCCGCTCCTCCCAGTGCACCCGACAAGGAATCAAAGCCGAAGGAACCTGAGAAGCCAGAAGAGAAAGCAAAGGAGCCTGAGAAGCCGAAGGAAGAAGAGAAGAAGGAAGGCAAAGGCAAGGAAGGAACTTCCCAAAAGGAGAAGGTAGTGAGCACCCAGAAGTCCAACCTACCGTCTCAACAGCGATCGTCACAGAAGGCGGATAACGAGCACACGAAAAAACTTTCGGTTAGTTTGGCTTCATGAACGAGTTTGACGCGCATCTCTTTAGGAGAACCCAGACGATGAAGAAAAGAAGGAACCTCTGAAGAAGCCAGCAGCAGAAGAGAAGAAGGAGGAACCAGGCAAGAAGGACAAGAAGCGCG
>KN172417.1:55570-66415 GCA_000757755.1 Steinernema glaseri
AGCCAGGCTCGAAGAACGCCCAAAGAACGAGCACGAGGCTTCCGGTAAGATTCTGTAGGAGAGGCGGCGCCAAGTAGTTGGAGTAGTTGGATGCAAATCTCGGAGGCTCTAAGTTGGAGGACTCCGATGACCTAATTTTCCCCAGTGCGAGAGTAGGCACACTTACGGTCCGCCATGTGGAGATCCGACTACCTACTACCACCTGCATCTTCTTGTCCAGCGATCAGCCTTGGATCCGTTTTGTTGTGATCTCTACTAGCCTCCTCTTGCAGATGGCTTTGATGATCTTTCCACCAAAGATTGGATGTGAATCCCATCAATGGGGCTCAGATTGTTCGGGGTCACGGCTCAGATTCTCTGTGGGGCTCAGATACTTCAGGAGAAGCCTGCACAGAAGACTATGAGATGTACTATATATAGCAGAAGAAGACGAAGAAGACAGACAATAGAAGAAACAGAAGACAGTAGCTTCAGAGGGAGCTACTCGTCTATACAAACCTAGTCGTCTATCCGCTAGTCGTCTATGCGATTTCCATGACCGCAAAGGCTTACATGCCTCACCCTTCTGATCGTCATCTGTTAAAGCTTCTCCTCAATATACGCTTCTCCTTGATGTCCTTGGCCAAGAATTCAACTTACCACTCATCTCGAAGCGTGTGAAAGTCGAAAGAAACAAAGCCCCGTAAGGGAGTCGGTGACTGTAGAAACCTGAAGAAGTAGTGTATGAATATGCTGCACGTTCTGCAGCTTTCCCAAAGGCGATAAAAGATCTAGGTAAAATTTATAGAAAGAGAATAAGGAAAAAATGTGGATAACTAAGGAAGAAAGTGTGGAAGGTGAACGTGAAGCATAATACTCGGAGACAATGCATAGATCAATGGTGAACACAGCACATAATAAAACGATATAGAACTGTAGTTAAAGCTTTCACAACCAGATAAATAAACCTTTGAGATTACTATGGAAGGCGCATTCCGACTTCGCGCATCAACGTCTTCAAGTAGTCTATCTCACTCTCCAGAGAGCGGACCTTTGTCTTCAGCGCGCCGTTATCCGTCTCCAGCTGTTCGGCCTCGGTGTAAAGCGATTGGCGCTCTGCGCGCTTCTTCTCACGGTACCGCATCGCTGCAGCCCTGTTCTGCTCCTTCTTTCGAACAGACACCTTTCCGCCCGTGCGAGTGGGTACGGTAGTCACGTCGCTGCGACGATATTTTCGTGTCGCTGGCGGCGAAGGAGAGAACTCCACCGAATCGGCGAGAGAGTGGGAATCCTGCAATAGAAGATTGCAAACAAGAGGTGAAAGCTGAACTAACAGCTGATCCGAACGACTCCGGTGACGAGGACGAGTGGCGCTCCTCTATGGCGTTGCATTCGCGGGATATTTCATCGTAGATAGCTTCCTCGTTTGAGGCCACGGGCAGCTGGGCGTACTGCTTGTTCAAGTCCTCCAAATCACGCGACGAAGGAAGAAACTCCTCGACGTTGAAGGGAAGCTCGTTCAAGACGGACGTCTGGGCGGTGGTGCTCTCAAACGGAACGAATGGTTCGTTCGGAACGGGTTCTGAAAGGACTTCTATAGCGGAGAAAGAGAGGACACGACACTTACCGCCTCCAAAATTGAATGGGGCCAAATCTTGTCCCAAATAGTCAGTGGAAGGATCGCCATAACTGTGGTAGTTGAAGTCATAATTGGACTCTAGCCAATTTGAAGAAGAGTGGACAGCGTCATAAGAAGGGGATGTGCCGATAGTCGAATTGTGTTCACCATTGAAGTATGCCGTGTTAGGCTCAACAAACACAACACTGGCATCCTGTACACGTGTGGGCCGAGCTGGTTTGGTGTCTCCATCTAGTGGATTCCAGACTAGGAGGATCTCCTCCTCGTCCGGCTCCCACTTCAGGAGTGGCACCCAGTCGTCCTCCCGCACCGAATACATTTCCTCCGACATATCTTCCACTTTCACCATAATAGGATTGTTGTCCATTAAAAACTGCTCCATTTCCATTGAAGTAGTTAGCATTTTGCTGGCACACAGGCCCTTGAGGAACGTTGTAGAACATCATGTTTGCAGAAAAAGAAGGGCTGAAAAGGAAAGCACATTAATTCACAGAGATACAGTCATTATAGGCTATTGTAATCGGGTCGGAGACGTGTCAGTTGCATAGGTGCATCCACGTAAGACGCCCTAATGCAGCTCACAACCGCGCGTTCCTATCTCAAACAGAAGAACTGACAACGGAAGGACTACAGCGAGCAGCATTGATTGTAGGGACAGTGCAGCGCTAAGAGGGTTAAGACGGAGAGACGAAAGGACGCAGAAATATGAATCCTGTTGGACGGCGACGCGGTGCGATCGCGAACGTCACTGAGCATAGAACAGACGGTTCGCCACTACAAAGTAGAGAATACACACCGACGGGGCTCTGTGATATGCAGCATCTCGCTATGCGGTCTTATCGCGACACTATACCGTATACCCTCTGTGGTGAGGCCAACACAAGTCCGACCCGAAAACAAAGCACAAAATAGGAAAACATACCTTGAAAAGCACAGAGATTTGTCTCTATGCGGGTGGAAAACCTCGAGCTCACAGGAGATCGATGAGGTAGTCGCGAAACGCGATTAGTGGGATATTCTCATATTTGTATTTGTATATGAAAATAAATTAAATGAAGTTTTCCAATCGGCCAATCAGCACTGGGTATTGAGTCGCTAGAAGATGGACTGAAACAGAGACAGATTGTTATGACGAGATAAAAAAACACGCAGTCACGAGGAACGGACGTTGAGCGACTGAAATCGTGGAAGGAACACGAGGGACGGGAGCTCAACAAACATCACTGCAACGCGCGACCATTGGTGCGAATCACAGGCCACGCCCACGAGAGGAACTGGATTTCATCACCCGCAACAAACCGCTAAGAAAGAGTGGACCAGGGCGTGAGGTCAAAATGTCAAATCACACAACGGAAGTATCTAAATGACCGTTGTGCGCAGGTTATCAGGAGGCGGTGATCGCAACGGATCCAAGGATAAGATAAGCGCAGTTGGAAAAGTTCAGCAAGCAGCTTCACACATTGTTTCCATACGAGACCTAGACGTCTAGACAATAAGACATTTGTAGTCTCCCGTGATGGAGTCTATGTCTTGAAGCCGCCCAGAGGGCCGAAGAGACACAAAGTCTACAGTACCTTTCCTTTAAAGTACAAAAGACACGCGGACAAGTGCACAACAAGACCGATCAGTAGGAGATGGAAGCCGAAGATCGGACAACGAAAGAAGACATCCACGTGAGGATGTTTGATCAAATAAAACATCACTACTTGAATGTTGTACGGAACACCAAAGGCTAAGCACCAGAGAGACTTCACATATACTTCAAATGTCAGACTTCTAGACTCCATTTCAGATGTTTTGGGCGCCACCTGAATTGTAGCGATACAGAGCAAGGTAGATGCTCCAAGCAGAGCCAAACACAATGGAAGCTTCCTACGAAGACTTATTGTGAAGCAGGTCACAGAAGAAGACATGATTAGATAGTTTCAGCTGGGTACTAGACTCCACCCCCAACGGCCAATATTCCTAGCACATCTACACATCTTAATCTTTTATATCAATACGTCATGAAATAAACGCCAAATTACAAAATAAAGCGGTGTACAATCTTAGAAGGTGCGGCGCATATATAAAGGATAGGATTACTGCGGTCGGAGATCTTGCGCGACGCGATAGGAGTGAATCTTCAACCAGTCCAACTTGGTGCGCGTCACGGGCAGTTGTCTGCGCAGGGCTTTGAACGTGGTGTCCGACAAGTTCACATAGTTCTCTTGCACGGCAGTCTGAAATCCTAAGTTACAGTAACGCCAAAGATCGCATTGGTCGCGAAATTCATAATTTCGTTTGAAGATTCCGAACGCACCTGATAGAGAGTTTCCTGGTCGCAGATAGACGACATGATCAGCTTGGCAGTATTCTTGATATTGTTCTAAACAAACAGATACTTCAAGAAGGGCCAGAGGAAAGCTTACGGAGAAAGTGTATTTAGCCGTCATTTTCTTGTTCGAGATCAGCTGGACGTTTCCCTCTTCATAGTAGTGCACTTGCATCTTCACTACTCCCTGCAGCTCGATCTCTGTGGATTTGTCTTCAGAGACCGGTATCGTCCACTGAGATCTCCACATGCCATTCCTGGAAATAAGTGAGGCATGAGCTGTAACTGTTAAATGTTACTTACCAGTAGTTCTTAGGCTGGAATTGATGCGATTCAATGCACAGGACAATAGCGCCTTTGTGTGCGAAGACGGTCCCTACCCCGGACTTCAAGTAGTGTTGGTAGAGGTAGTCGTCAAGCTCCTAAAAAGTAGAGGTCAGGAGTTCATAGCATATGGTTATCGTACCTCTTGAAGAGCAATGCGCCAAGGTTCTAGCGCCTGGTCAATGTGAGCCGGAGTCGCATTCTCGATCTCGAATGCTTCCTTCTTCAGGAAGTCATAGCGGAACACTTTTTCGGACTTGGGATCGAAGAAGCGGCCATCCGGAAGCTCGTTGAAGGGAGTCATCAAAGTCTGAAGTACACCAATGTATGACCTTCAACAGTATGTAAAACTAACGGGTTCCCCGGTCCCTTCGAGCTGGACTGGAGCGAAATTATTCTTGTAGTGTTTTGTGATGGCAGGTCCGCACTTCTCCTTCAAGAGCTCATCGTTGTCGAGGAGAATGCGAACATCGTTAAAGACGTCGTTGAATTCTCCGGGAGGCGCGTGCATGATGAATTCGGAAGCGATCCGCGCCTTCTCTGAATCCGGTACCTCTCCGCCGGCATCCATCGCGCTCATTATGATCTGAAAGAAGAAGTTCATCAGGTAAATGAAGCGCAAAATAACGCGAAGCGGTGAATCCGCACTGAGAGAGAGCGTCGTGACTGGTGACTCACATGCCCTAACATCGTTTAACCGTGAAATCGATCAATTCGAGCCAGATGGTGCTCGCTGTTGCACCCGACGGGTCCGCGCCATAAACGAATTATAAATGCACAGATATGTTACACGATCACAACGTTGTGAGAACTCAAGAAACGCAAACACCAACAATATAGTTTATCTCACACTATCCTAAGAGCTTCGCCGGACCGCTAACTAGTCCAGACTCGCTAGGCAGCCCGTAACAACAGTAACAAAGAAGAAGATCACCACATGGCTCGCTGCACGCCCGCGAGTTGTCCATGGTCAGCGAGGCGGCGGAACACATGTCGGTTCACGCGGTAAGGCTTGATCTTTCCACGCGAGCGACCTGTAAACTGACACATGTTCAGAATAAGCTTTGGCCGAGAGTCTTTGTGTAGATTATGCAGCTGTTCTGCGCACTCGTCGCGAGTGGCCTGTGGCAGGATTGTATTCGATTTCAGCGCCTTTAATCGCATCCGTTCTGGTGCCAATTCTTGCGTCTTCTGGCGTCGCTTCACATCTCGCAGCATACGCCAGGTTGCCCAGAAAGTCATGCGCTTTCCCTCCTTCCACCATTCACGTTCGACGTAGAACGGATAAGCGTCAAGCCTGCAAACATCAACCTTAGAATAATGGAGCTAAACTGACCCTACTTCAGACTCTTCAAAGTCGCTTCATTATAAACTTGTCGCGAGATCTTCGGGGCTGCTTCGTCAGCATCGATCTCGGGCACTTCAACTTCAGAGTCGGCTTTATCGGACGGTGAAGCGGCTGCAGTTCCCGATGAAGAGCAATAAAAGCGCGAAGAGAAGCCACGCGTTTCAAAAACGCTAACGGCTCTCCTTAGAGTTGAGAGGAGCATCTGCTGTAAGAGGCACATGAGTCAACTATCATACAAAGAGAGAAGAAAATGTCAAGTTGCACGTAAAGGGTAACTGGAAAACGCACGAAAGAAGCATCGAATGCAGCTATCAGGATTACGGTAGACTACGGTAGCAGAAGTCTGGATCGTCCTACCGTAATCCATAAGGAGGTCAACAATTTGATTCTTTACTTGTTGCTGTGGATGGTATACAGACTGGAATATATGAAACGTGTTATGCTGCTGCGTTTGTGTAATAAAATCAACAGAGGATCAATTTGTGTACCATTTAAGGACAGCATGAACTGTAACTTGAAAATTTACGAAAAAAAGAAAAAAACAAATGGTGGCTGACCTTCGACATTGATTGAGCAGAACTTAACAGCATTCAGCCAATCGAATCAAACAGATTCAATATGGCATCAACAGGAAAAGGCATGGCTCCCATGACCCGCACAAGACGTGAAAAACTGTTTCATAAGTGTTGCGGAAGGAGAAGCGCCGCTACAAAAACATAAAATGGCGAAAAACGATAGTCGAGAGGCCACGACTCACTCCACACAATCGACGCGCCTTGGCGCGAGGACGAGGCAAACCCGCTGCAAGCGAGACACAGTCGGTCAGCGGAAGTACTCGCGTTCACGGCTACAGTACTCTTTCGGCGCGCTGTCAGTCTGCCCGCTGCGAGAGCACTTTTGCTGTCTACCCAGTGGCGACTTGAGTGTATGCAGATTTGTTCAGGGTCACTTATCCTCTCTTTGCCTAATTGAAGCGGTTGGCCGTACTGGAGATCTTATTCAGGATCGATGGACGGCGAAGATCCAACTCAAGATTCGAGAGATGATCGGGCGAATCCACAGAAACGCCCAAGCGGTTCCCATGGTATGCAGTAGACTCATGGTTCCGCCAAAATGAGACTTTCAGATAAAAAGGAGCCCGTAATCGATGAGGAATGTTTCAACAAGCTTCTCTCCTTAGAGGATGATGGAGATAAGCCGGAAAGCGTCTCAAGCTCGAGTAACGTATCCGACTTGACCTCGGACAGTGCGGTGAGGGGCAGACAGGAGATTATGAAATCCAGAAGAGTTTCAGCTGAAATCGTTCTCGGAAGAGGCAGAACCGGCACCATTAAAGCCAATCGCGAAGGCTCCTCAAGTTGCCGAAAAGCCAAAGTCGAAGAAAAAGCGTCAGACTTCAAAGTCTAAGAATACAGCTTCTGCTGAGCGTAAGCTTGATAAGGAGCAATATCGCAGGAAGTAAACTATATAAATTATACGCTGTATAAGATTTGCGGGAATGGCTTTAGACCGAAGAAAGAGCGATTTGAGGAACTTCGCAATATTCGCCGTGCCATGCTCGACAAGTTTAAGAAGAAGCCGAAGGCCGAAGCCGAACCACAGCGGTATGAAAGAGGCAAAAAGGCATTATTTAGTATTATTTCAGTGACGATCCCGGTAGGGTTCCATATGGCTCACGAGGAAACAAAACAAGGAAGGGTGAAGTACAGGAACACGTAAGAAAGTAAGTTCATGGAAGGAGTTCCCTTCTTCTGATCTCTTCTAGGAAGAGTAACAAGGATAGCGAGGAAAAAACGCAGGACTCTCTGATCGAGGAACCGAGTACGCGACACAAGTTGATAAATCGAATGGAGCGATTTAAATCGAACGTTATAAATCGGTTTAAAGTGCGAAAATCGAACGCCAAGGAATTGCCGAAGGCCACGAGTGAGGTCCCGGTCACCGATATCAAAAAGTAAGCAGCGGTAGATCATCTGCTTTTAACCGTTAATAATAACTTAGACGCAAGGAGAAATCAACCCAGAAGAATGAGAACAGCAGGCACGTTAATAATTTCAATCCATGTGGATAATTAGAACTGGTTTAGGAGGGAGAAGAAGAAGAAGAAATGAGGAAAACCGAGCGAGAATGAGAGCGAACGTCAGAATTTTCTTCAGAAACTGTGAAAACTGAAATAAACGTGTCTTTCACAATTCAAAGTTGTTGATTGTCACCATCTTCCACTGTGAAGGAAGTAGGAAGAAGAAGTCGCGGAGGTGGCGTCTCAGGTGGCACGAAGGCAAAGCAGCACTGACAGCATTTCTCGACGCGACAGCCCTTCGTTTCCGATAAGTAGCACGGTACACTGGTTGTGATCGCCTGGCCGATCATCGCGATTTCCGATCGATTCGTGTGCCAGATTCCTACCTACTTGTCCCTTCGGCCAGACACACTAACCTCTCGCTCTAGGTGGCATGATCGGGAATCGAATCGTCTCGTCGCTTGCCCGCGTGGCTCCTTGCAAACAGGCCGTTCGCTCGTTGGCGGTTTCCGCCGTAAGTCACCCCCTCCCCCTCGCCTACAGAAGCATAACATGAAAACGCATCCTTTCAGGCGGCTCCAGTGCCGGATGCCAGCCAAAAACTTAAGGTAGGTTTAGGCCTACCTAGGGGGGCTCAAATCGCTGTGTTAGGTAACGATGATCCCCGGCGACGGTGTCGGCCCGGAGCTTATCTACTCGGTGCAAGACATCGTCAAGAACACGGGCATGCCCATTGAGTTCGAAGAGGTCTTCCTCTCCGAGGTGCACTACACTCGCTCGGCCACGATCCAAGACGCTATCGAGTCCATCACACGCAACAACCACGTTGCGCTGAAGGGAGTCATCCAAGAAGCTTTCCATGGCCCACACAGCAGCGAACTGCACGGCATGAACATGCAACTAAGACGTCGCCTGGACCTTTTCGCCAATGTCGTCCACATTAAGGTAAGCCTCAACATCTTATAGGTAGCTAATCTTATAATGCTTCAGAGCTTCGATGGAATTAAGACTCGTCACGGAAGAGAACTCGATTTCGTGATTGTGCGCGAGCAAACCGAGGGAGAGTACTCCAGTTTGGAGCACGAGCTGGTTCCGGGTGTTATTGAATGCCTGAAGATTTCCACGCGTGCGAAGATCGAACGTATCGCGAAGTTCGCCTTCGACTACGCCACCAAGCACAACCGCAGAAAGGTAATCCTTTGTTGTCCTGTAGTTTCAGTTGGATTTTCACTTAAATGTCCTTACCTGTGTTTGTTCTAGGTCACTGCTGTGCACAAGGCCAACATTATGAAGCTGGGTGACGGCCTCTTCCTTCGCGTCTGCCAGGAAATGGCGAAGCTCTACCCCAAGATCGAATTCGAATCGATGATCATCGACAACACTTGCATGCAATTGGTATCGCGCCCTGAGCAGTTCGACGTGATGGTCATGCCTAACCTGTACGGAAACATCATCGACAACCTCGCGGCCGGCCTTATCGGAGGTGCTGGAGTCGTCTCTGGGCAATCCGTCGGCTCCGACTATGTCATCTTCGAGCCCGGATCACGCCACTCCTTCCAGGAGGCCATCGGACGGTAACTTTAAAACTTCTAATATATGCTCATCAGTATGATTTTTAGTCAAATCGCCAACCCCACTGCTATGATCCTCTCTGCCTCCAACATGCTCAACCACCTGCATCTTGACGAGTACGGTCGCGCACTCCGCCTAGCCGTGGAGAAGGTTATCAAGGACGGAAAAGTGAAGACTCGTGACCTTGGAGGATACGCGTCCACCAGCGAATTCACCGATGCCGTTATCGACAACTTCCGGATGTAAACCGTCAAACTTCTCCTGTGTTCTCGCTAGACTTAGGCCTCCGGGTAGATTTTTACTGTTTCTTCCCCGCATAAAATTACTTTGCCAACGTTGAGTCGAATAAAAGCTTACTTGGGTTGCTGTGGGGGTGATTCAAGCGTGCCAGTCGCAAGTGGACTTATTTTGCGCAAATCAGTGTCTCTAAAATGTCTCCTCCAGAAGTGGCTTATGACGACGGCAGGAAATGAATGCTGATGACAGTGACGCAGAATTCGAAGACGCTGTAGAGTGTCTCAGTGCTACTGCCACAACTTCGGCTCCTCCGGATGAGAAGCGCACAGTTCCCCCGACGCCCTTGGAACCCGTAGTTCCGAAACTGCTCAAGGTAAGCACGGGCTTCTTCAACGTCTTCTGATTCTTTTCCAGCTTGATACTCCAAGACCGTCCACGTCGAATGCTGCAGTCGCCGCCGCTGCAGCAGCTGCTTCGTCTTCCCATCTTCGGCGGAACAGATTGGCGGTGCTGCGAGGACGCATCGTATCCGAATTTGGAGCCGCCGGAGGATCCCCAGCCTGTACAAGTCCCGGATCAGGCACCACGTCCATCGCTGGAGACGACATGTCTTCGGCGCCTGTAAGCGAGACGGCGTCCTTGCAGTCCTGGGGGAGGAATCTGCTTATGGAGCAGGCCATGGATCGCACGGTGATCGCTGTATATCCGGCGGATTCGATGAGCACACACGCCGCGTCCACGTTTGGACACTTCAACACTCTGCATCACATGCACATGTCGCTTGACGTAAGTTCTTCTTTGTTTAAGTTAATGATCTGGAGGGCCTGGAACAGGGCTGCAAACGTCACTGTTTGAGACTCCCTCGGTAGCTTGTAAAATCAGATTTTCGACTTCTCTTTTCACTTCTTTTCGAGTTCTCCATTTTGTTCATTCTAACAGCTTTCTCCTTTCAGTCCTCCCCGATTAGCGAGGAAGAAGTGCCTCGTACCCACCCGGCTCATAACCCTCCGTGCTCACCACCGCCTACGCAACCGCCACCACCATTGCCTTCCGATATCAGCCCCCCGCCGCGCCCAGTTCCTCCGCCACTTCCTCCAAGACGGATTAACGGAGTCAGCACCAACACTGCCCGTCCTTCAACGGTGGCACCGCCACGAGAAGTACCTAAAGTCGCCGAGTAAGTCCGTTCTCTCTGCTTCCTTATCTGTTCTTTTTCTTAAGCATCACGCCGAGGGCGGTAGAAGAGCTCAAACAACAGGCGGCTGCCGAGTTGGAAACGTGAGTTGTGCCGTTTCATGTGCGCATTCATTATTTGTTTAGCTCGGGTGCTGACTATGGCAAGCGAAGAGGCCATGCTAAATCGAACTCCTTGGATCGAGGCTTGAGTCTCGCGAAGACGATGAAGAGTGGAC
>KN172417.1:83186-93915 GCA_000757755.1 Steinernema glaseri
AGAGAGACTCCGGAGGATCGTCATGACTTCGTCCTCATGCAGACGCTTCACCGCCTGCTTCAGCTGAGGCGAAGAGGCGGCTCCACTAGCGCGGCTGATCATCTTGGCTGCTTCGGGGTTCGGAGGCTTCGATCAGTAGGGTCAGTTGGCTGCGACTTTCGGGGTTCGACCAGTTGCGGACTCTGAAAAGTGTGCAAATGGACTCCGTGCAGGGGGGAGACGCTTAAGACTTTGTGTCTCGCGGGGGACGCGTGCTATTCCATGGGGAAAATTGTAGAAAAAACAGTTTATCAATCTTGATAACAGTGTAATATCAAGATGGTAAAAACTATATACTTTTAGCACGGTAAAGTGTCTTCGGCACGAGCTATTCTGAAGAGCTCGTTGTAGTGAAACCGAAAAGATGAAATCTAACGCTTTAATCGCTTAAGACATCCAAATAGGAGCTTAGAGAACCTTTAAACAGAGTCAGAGGTTGGCCACAATCTGAGGCCGTCATATTCCAGTAGATACTGGAAAATTGTAGTAAAAACAGTTTATCATTTTTGATAACAGTGTAAAGGGTTTTGATAAAACCCGAAGGTAAAAACTATACATTGTAAGGACGGTCAAGTGGGTTTGGCACGCGCTATTGCAAAGATCACGCTGCAGTGAAACCGAAAAGATGAAATTTAATTTTTTGATCTCTTAAAACATCTAAATAGGAGCTTTAGGGACCTTTAAACAGAATCAGAGATCGGCCACAATCTACCAATCTGGGGTGGTCCTATTCCAGTATATACATAGACACTATATAGTTTTGACAAAACAAAAAGATAAAAGACGACCCGACATCTATCGGCAAACTCCCATTCCGAAAACTAAAAGCAAGAAGAAGGAACTCGGGGGGCCTGAAATCCACCTCGACTCGACTACACTGACACGTGCTATTCCCGGCCGCGGCTGTGGACAATAATAACCGACGGTAAACAAGAGCTGTGCGGTGTTCACGTGAACGAGAGCGCCGCGGGATCGCAAAAAGTGTAAACAGAGCAGATAGCGGCGATCGAAATCAAACATCGACAGGAGGATCGTGTAAAACAGAAGGCTTCGCCTGGACGAACGGTCCTACGTGGACATTGAGAATGTCGCCTCCGTGGGATAAGCACGTTTGATAAGGGCAGAAAACTGTGACGAGGGGGTGTTCCTATGTAAGTACAGATCGTCTAAGTGGGGAGGGCACAAATTGGGAAGGGCAATCTTCTTAATGTGGGAAGCGGAGATCGAGTTGGTCAGGCCATCTTTTAGTCGAGAAACTTGTTTGCTCAGATGCGTCATCGTTTGGGGTGATCGACCGACTTAGGAATGGGCAAAATATTATGACAGGCGGTCTGGGGTAGATTTCGCCTAGGCTGGAATAACATAGAAGTAGAATAATGTATCACCACTCCTGTGTTTTGTTGGAAGATGGTAGAGTAGTTTTCAGAGGCGATAGGCCGACTTCTACTCCACTGTAAGTACAGTAGGTATATCACAGGACTTATGGGACAGTATCTACTTGAACAAATATAAAAATAGAAAAAACCTGTACAGCGAAAACTCCTTGCCTCTGCCGAAGAAGAGCTGACAAAGACAGGTACGTAAAAACAATTTTATGAGAGTTGTAACGATCTAAACATTGACAGAAAACAGCTGACAAACTAGCAGATACGCCCTCGCCAACACATGGCGAGGAGGATAAACAAAAACACGTCAAAAGCGACGTTTCCCACTCACCGCTCCTGTCAAGAACATATCTGTGGGCCAGGGAATTTTATAGTGCAAGTGATATAGGACACGGACAGCTGTTACTGTACGTGTTACGAGCAGTCAGTGAATCAAGCTGGCACTATACGTAAAGTGCAATGTATAAAGTGCAAGGGGTGGAGGGTGATCTTGTGGTTTGATTTGTGGAGGAAGAAGCGCTTTGCAGAACTTAAGAACCTGGTTCAATTTAAGTGATATTACCCAGTTGAACCAAACCAAGAAACGAACCAAACTGAGAAACGAAAATCTTAAAATGTAAAAAACCGCTTAAAAAGAGGTTTGAAAATGTCGTGGCTCCTTCCAGGATAAGTATTTCTATGCTTCCCATAAACGTAAAAATCTCTTGCTGACATTAACCGTTTCCTTATTTCCTGTTTCCTCTTCTTTGCGATCTACAAAAGGGAAACAACACCGAAATTTGGCGAATTTACAACCTTTATCCGGGTTCCACATCGTCCGCCTGGGAGGATCAAAACCATGAAAGCACGCAAAAAAGAGCATGGACAAAAGAAGTGGGGGAAAAGTGGATCTCAAATATTAAAAAATTAAATGTTTTCCCAGTACCTTGGACGGCGAAATCCGGACCTTGCCGTGTCAAGGTATAAGTCCAGACCTAGACTAACGAAGATAGATCGGCTAAAGATAGACGAGAAGTAGTCGAAGATCGCTGAAAAGTACAGCAAGGAAGATGAATGAGCGGAAACCATAAAAAGAGACGCTCTATGCGTAGTTTGAAGTGCGAACGTCGATCACCTTCCCCAGCTGTGGAAGTCGACGTGGCAGGGAGTGGCGGTCGTTCGACGGGGGAGGGGAGGGGGGGAAGCCCTGTCGACGAAATCGAGTCCCACGGCGGCGCCAGAGAGGCTCCGGTGACGTCGTGACCAGATTGCGACCACCGCGAGGAGTGTTTGCCCAACTCCCTCGAGAAGCCTCTGAAGACGGTCAGCTGTGAGGCCGGTTGTTCCAGTAAACTGTTTGCGCGGCTAGGCGCAAAAAGGGGACTGTTGGAAGAAGACCGAGGACCGATAAGGAGGACGTCCCACTGAACGGATGATTGCACAGTCCTGTGATCGGGGCGCTGAAAACAACGCCATTTTAGAGATGGATCAGCCGATTCTGGCCATTGAAGAACGAAAACAACGCGAGCTCCGTGGGCAGGAACCGGTCCTGCAACTGAAATTGCTGTTTTTGGCTGCAGTAAGAAGCCGTTAGTGCAAAGAAGTCACGAGGCATCACAGTTGCTATACTACTTAGCGTGATAATGAACGAGGTCAATTGCGAGTCTATTAAACACATCTATCTCACTTCTGCGATGAACGCCGTTGCAGAGAAACCGAAGATGCAAGAACAACGAATAGGACAGAATTAGAACGGCTTTGCTTGATTTTACAACCAAAAACCCTAATTTTACAAATTAAAGTCCTAATCAAAAATGAATGGACATAACTTTACTTTATTTCTGGAATCAACGGCTAAACGCTGTGCAAGACACCGGTGCAAGTATACATAATAGGTAATCAAAATATAGCAAAAACTCGCGTGCTGTACACCTTGATTGAGCTCTCATTTTGCAGCGCTCTAAATTTGTTCTTTTCGGGCAACTGGAAGAACTGAAAAAGAACCGTGGAGCTCGCTCGAGGCTCGAAATTATTCTTCGAAATCATGCCTCAAGCACTGACGAGCTCGAGGACCGGGTCAGGTTAATAGCGGAAACAAGGTGTTACCTCGAAATTAACGCTAATATCGTATGCTCTTCGTCGTCGTTTCAAAATCTAAAGCCAGTGATATGGACGTCAACCAAAGCCCATGAATTCTACTTGTCATTAGTCTTAGCACCAAAACTGGGTAAACATATGAGACAGTAAATCTACATATCAGATTTTCTTTAGCATATCACGGTTCTTGTTTTCATGCGTCCAATAATCGTTAATCCAATAATCTAATGCAATATAATTCCACTTTAAGTAAGTAACGTCTATTGATCATTGGCCACCAATTCAGAACACCAGCCAAAACATTCTTTCATGCTCTTTTAACGTGGTAATAGCCAATAAAGGAGGTAATAGTCAACATGTGTGAGAGGCGACTGACCCACCAGGCGATGAAGGGCGCGTTGATGATCTACTTCTACAGGGATATGCCACGGTTCTCGCAGCCCTACCAGATTCTGACTTTCCTTATGGATATTGACTTTCCTTACTTTCCTTATGGATATTGGGTAATCTAAAGTTTTTGACGCGTACTGTATATCACTAGCGCCAAACGGGTGACCCAGTACCTCTGGCCTCGAGTTCTAGCTGGCTGCCCACGGTACTTCAGCGAGCTCTGTTCTGCACTTTCCTGAAAGTGCCGTGTCCGTTTCAGGACGCTCGTCATTTCGAAAACGTCACCTCAAATAGGGCCACGAGGGCGTTTGCAGATCGATTTCGGAAACGGGCTTGCCCTCTAGGCTTGAGCGGATTATTATTCTTGGTTAGCGCTGTGATCCGCATCCGCCCCCTTCAAAAGCCGAATTAAACTCCAAAATGTTCATCTCCGTCAAGAGCCCCTCATATGTCTTGGATTTGAACGTCCAAGCGCCTGCCCTTCTCTCCGTGGCTCTTTGCGTCAATGCAAATTGCAAAAGGCGCCTTTCATCACTAATTCAGCAGTTGCACGTGGAGACGACGTGGCGCGTTTCCTTTTTGGGCTCATCGGCCCGCTTGTTTACGCGCAGATGCTAATCGTGGTGACGGAACTGAGGACCTCTTTGTGCTCGCGGGTAGGCAGGCCTGGAAAAGGAAGATGTCGCGGATAGGCTCCATCGCTTAGCATATTTAAAGTGTATAGCTTCAACACATCAACACTTCAACACAAGGGTTTGCGACTATAGTTGAACGTTTTGTACAGAGTGAAACTTTTGTACCGGTCGTTAATCGCCGTTAGTGTAGAGTATGTACACTGGAATTGTGTGTGTGGTTCCTTATTCCTGTGTTGGTCACCATATCCGCGCCTACTTTGCAGCTTGTGACAGCGGATCTTATCGTGGGTATCGTGGTTTATTAGACTTAAAAAAACGACTTTATTTCTCGAATCACTGGTATTACACCGCGCGAGACACCATATACACAACACAGAGAGACACACAATTAGATATTTCTGGTGGAATGCTTCGAGCCTTGCAGTTGACGGGAATCCGCGTTGAAGAACTTGAGTTGCTGAGCGTCTTCTGGTTGAAGGTGGTGGAACTACGGCATCCAAGGGTTCCAAGCCTTTCCAGGCCTTTCTACGTGGTTTATTAGGCTTCCTGCTATCTTACTACCTGGCCGAAAGAAGGTGTTCCAAATTGCATCTTATTGTCATGTTTAGGACCAGTTTTGCTATTGCCCACATACACAAGACAGTACCCAAAGCGCACACATCGAACGTGTGCCCTGGTGACAAAACTTGTCACATGCAGAAGGGCGGATTTCGGTTAGGATAATATTTGTGCCCTACATATGGACTCATCCATTCTACCCTCAAAAATGGACCCATTCTTTTTAGCTTGCTTTTAAGATTTACTTTGAACCTTAAATGAAGATGAAATCGGAGAAAAAAGAGCTCTTAAGGTTGAGCCTAATTTCGTTGAAATTGGATGTTCGGTTTTGAATATTTCAATTTCAAACTCCGAAGACCAAAACGTCCCAGATGGATCACCACAAACTTCCTGTCTTATTTTCCATGTTCCCATCCACGACTTTTTAAACATTTAGGTTCTAGACTCTTCTTGAGCGCGTCGTAAAGTATCTAAGGAGCTAGTCCTTGCAAATCTATGCATGACTTATTTTCCTTATCTCCATCGCGGATTTTCCCACACAGCTATCTCACAAGTGGCTTTCCCTTCCTTAATGTCCAAATACGGCCTTTCGCCCTCCTAGAAGTCCCACGGGAGAGCCATTGTTCCCTATATTATTTGTTTCCCAGCGGGCGATGCTAAGGTGCTGATGGGCCTTAATTAGGTCTCCAAATGGAGGTTGTGCGTTCTTTGCACCCATATAATGAATAATTTAGCGACGTTCACGCTGAATCGCCCACAATTTCGGTGAAATGCGATGATAAAACCAAATTAAGAACCCTTTGTTGGCTTGGGTGTGCTCGCCGGTGAGTGCGTGTCTTCCGGAAGGAAACGGGCAAGTTCGTGATGATTGCAAGTGAAAAATGATATCATGATGATTCAGACAAATCGCGGCGAGACCACAGTCTAGAGTTTCTAGACTCGACTGAACCTTTTCGTCTTCCTTCTCCTTGACTACTCATTGCATGCCGGTCCCGAAACGAAGAGTTTCCCGACATTATTAATGCGCTGCATTATGGCCGTAATGAGGCATTCATGATAATTTCATTCACTATGAAATTCAGGCAAATCGTTGCTAGAACTTGTTTTCAGTTTTTGCTTTGCGCATGACCGTTTCCCTCTGTATATTTCATTGTTCTTACATTATTGAGTAATATTGGGATTCCGTAATTTCGCTTTTGAGCGCCAGTACCTTGAAAAGTGGTAACATTGACGTGCTGGAGCTGTTCTCCCGTGTACGTGCATCAAGGTCCTTGTTTTCATTTTGAATTACACAACTTCATGTTTTTTTCTGTGTGATGTACCCAGATGCTCTTTCCGCAAAACAGAGTTTGGTTAGGGCGTTGGAGCGAAACAAAAACAGATGGGCTTCCTACACCCCCGCAAGGCTGGAAGTTGAACTGGAGTTCGGACATAACATTTAGGGCGAATTTGTACATGGTAGGAAGGGCGAACGTGCGCAGTGCGCACCCTCTATGGACGTGGAACTGGTGCTGAGCTGTATTTCGGATCGTCTTGGTCAAGATTCTTGTTTTGGCCCACGCCATTTATTTTCATTGTTTTCATCCGTGATTTACCCCGTGGTTTCTTATTCTTTCTTGGTCTTCAGTCCCTGGATGCCACCGTTTATGATAATTCACTAATACTCTGTTGTTTCGACCATTATCCTACGCCTCTCATCAAAACAAGTAGGTAATCAATCTGGCGGAAGTCACCTGCCAGCCATAACAGGAGTACTACAGTATGTCAAAAACCTGTGTGGGCTGATGACCATCTTATCACATTCGTGCGCCTAGTTGAAAACTGAAAAAATTAAAAAGCTAACAAAGGCAATACCCACCTTGAATATGACATAGAGCAGCATTAGAATGCACTGTTTTCGATGTTACTGTTCTCAATGTTTAAAGTCTTAAGGATCTAAGGAAGTTGTGCCGTCAACATGCGTATGAAAGGTTATGAAGGGATTTCTTTATCGCTCAGGATTGAATGTTGTCCAGATTATCCGGAGTAATAAGGTCTCCATGTAGAGCAAGACCATCATGCAGGGTAGTTGTCTCAGTTTGTTTCACAGTAGTGTCACTTTTTCCAAATTTTAATAAAGTTTCAAGAGACATTTAGTCGGACGCCAAGTGAAATATTGGCGTGGCGGGAGCCTGAGTGGCTCGACAGAGCAAAGCCGTCTAGACCTAAAAATTGCTGATTTCTCGGTGATTTTTATATATTTTTTTTGCTTACTTCTGGCTGTGCTTTTTATCAGATTGTAGAGCACAACGTTCTACATCGTTTGCGCGACATAGAGAAGCCTTATTTTGTGGTCCCTCTTCTGTAAATCCGCTGCATTGAAACACGGCGCGTTTGATATGTTAAAGATTGGATTCAGTCGGGCTTCTTGCACATGATTCTTAGCATTGTTTTGATTGTGCTTGTTCCTGTAAGCTTTAATCTCTATGTAGCAAGGCATTCATTTTCTGCCGAAACCAGAGAATACGTGGATGACTCGGATCCATTGAAGACGTACAGCACCGTCTGTCGACGACAACAACGCACATGGGTCTTCACCCTTCTTAGAAGCATCAAAGTAAAAACAATACATCTTAAGTGTGGCCATTGTCGAGAGGAACAATGAACATCTGCTTGGTTCCCGGAAGGACACAGTGACGTTTAGCGAGCCTCTTCTTTGAATTTTTATCACGTGTGCTCTATGACCCCAGAGCATATTTTTTTCCTGGTTCATAGAGCGACTGAAATAGAACGTGGTCGTCAGAAACCAGGAAAATAAATCTTAAGAGTGTTTTCTTTTATTTCTTTACGTTGAAGTTGACGTTGAAGTAGCTAAATTTGTTTGTATGAGATTCCCAGGAAAGCGATACGACGTTTTCTTTTAAGTGTTTCGACGGCGAGAAGCTCTAACGTTATTTTAAGCAATCATTATTTCTGGAGACTTGTGTGTGAGCAAGTAGCCAAGCAGAAGGCACGTTACGTGACTCATGGAAAGGAAAGAATCTCTTGAATGCAGGAACACCCGCTTCTTTAGATCCCAGAATGACTGACAAGGCTGTAGCAATGGTAGAAGGACGGAATAGGGATAAGTCAGGCAAGGAATTCCTCTAGAAATTTGCCTTCCAAGAAGCCAGAGCAGATGGCAACTGGCGTTCCAGAAGCCGGAAAAGAAAATCAGGAGACTTTTGTCACAAGTTCTCTATGGATCTTGTCCATATCAGTGCAACATTCTTCTTGAGAAGAAATACATTGTTTCCTCTGAGGCTCTAGAAAGCTGTGAGTCAGAAGCTCTATTTTCTTTATTGTTCTGGACTCTCGGCCAATTTCATCATCGTTATGTTATGGCGCCCACGGACCCTGACGTGACCGTCATGTGCAGGCCTATTATCCTACGCTTTTAATCATCATAATAGGCATAATAGGAATTATAGTGGTTTATCAGCAACCTACTTAATGGAGCCACTTGTGCAAGTGACGTATTCTTTGGGTTTAAAATCCCTCATCTTCTTTCCCTGAACCTAGCATCGTTTTATGTCAGGTGGTACGGTATCTGTCTGTCCAGATGAGCGCCAAGTTCAATGCCATGCAATCTCACCAGCAGCTTTGTTTGATCACAACTGTATCTGTATGTATAAGAAATATAAATCTTCCATGGTCAGAGACCGGAATGAGTGTCGCACTTTTTCACTTTTTGATAAGATTTCAATCTCGTCCGTAATGGCAATACTTTCACCTAATAAGTCAATCCTGGCTACCGACTCTGGCCGTATTCTCGCAAGACCGGAATGAAAACATGCCTGTAGAATCGACTTCAACTACATTGAATAGATTCCTACGTAACATCGTTTTTATCGAACGAAACCCCTTTAATTTCTAACTGTAAGACATCAGGTCCTGTTGAGGGGTATCAATGGACGAGGGCAACCATTTTTTAGAAGGCAGCTGAAGATAATCCGAAGGACAACAAAAAAGTCATTTTTTCCTATGTTAGTGCATCTATACAGTGGTAAGTCTGTCCAAAAAAGTGGGTGACGTTTCTCACCAGCTTAAAACCTGCTTCTGTCTTGCTTTCCAGCTACCTAACTACCTTTCTACCTTTCTTACCTTTCTTGCTTTCCAGCTACCGGAGATAGTTGCCTGGTCGAATGAAACAAAGGCGGGTAGGCAAGTAGGAGACAAAACCAAACAAGTAGGAAGCGTTTCCCATTTCTGCGGATACGACCTGGCATATGCATATTTCTTTTATCAGCTATAAACTATGAGTTCCATTGCAACGTCCCCATCATCCTCCTTGTTTCCCAATC
This sequence comes from Steinernema glaseri, assembly GCA_000757755.1. NCBI lineage: Eukaryota > Metazoa > Nematoda > Chromadorea > Rhabditida > Steinernematidae > Steinernema > Steinernema glaseri. Next base: position 92,592 of record KN172417.1, read on the forward strand.
TGACCACACAGTCGAGCTCCCTACGTGCTTTGGTTGCCCCTACGTGATTCTTTCTTCTTCTTTCCCCAACAACTATTAAAAGCATAACTCATTACTCTCGCACTTCTTCTCTCCTTACTCATCGCACTTTCCACCCGGCTTCATTTTCTTGAAATAGAGCTTTTTCTCGAAAAACGTAAAGATAGTATCATCTTGCATGGCGAAACACGAAATGGGGAACTCTATTTTCGGCTTCATTCATTAATACCGCTTTGTGCTCCGCTGACTCCGCTGATACACCTCGACGGTAGATTCCCGAAACGTCCGTAAAAAACGGTTCTAGCACCAGTAGCATGAAGGTGCGATGTGTAGCGAAGAACGAAATGACCTGTGCCATGAATAAGCTCGTGTGGGTGCGAAAAGTACGAGTTGGGTGTATGCGCTGAAATTCTGAAGATCATAGAAAGCCTGGCCAGAAAGGAGGCATTGGAGCGATTAGGGTAAACGTAATGAAAGAAGGTAACTCCGGGATTAACCTTATCCTCAACGATCCAAGGATTGATTTTCCGTTGCTGGATTCTTGTATTGGCTGCAGGCAGGGTAAAGGGACCGAAAGCTGCTTACCTCGCCGGCAATGAAGCGGCTCATCGCTGGGGTCTCACGTTGTTTTTCAGAACCATGTCCAGATTTTGTGGTGATTTGGATACGGTCCGGGGTCAATACTATCCTATCTCCAACCGTCAAGAGCTCTAACTCTTCTTGAAATTCTATTCTACTCATGGGTAGGATGCCCATCAAAATCAAAGTCAAAGGGGCCATAATTGTAGCATATATTGGTTAGATCTTAACTTTGGGGTTAACTACACTGTTTGAGATTTATCTTTTAGCAATTAGGAAAGCTCATTCCTCACTTTTCAATTGTTTTTCAATAGCACAAATACAGCTCCCCGACGTATCCACTCCTTTGGAATGGTAGCGTTTAATCTTTGCTTCTTTATAGACAAAGATCGTTGGCAACTAATCCGATCTCAGCGCATATAAGAAAATCCAAAGATGGGATGGCTGAAAAAACGGAAGAAAATCGGATTTTGTTCCTGAGAATACACAACTCTGGGCATACTGTAACGGCGATCTCTGCATTTTGATGCTAGTATTTGTTGTTGATGCTGGCAAATTAGAAACACTCATTTCCGATCACTCCCGCTAACTTCCGAACACGGACATGACGTGTCTCGTTATTATGATGGAAGAACATCCGTTTCATTATTTTCCAGGAACTTCAGTTTAAGAGAAAAGCTGAGAAAGCCTTTGATCTTGTATTTTAGGAGATTGGAGTAAGAATCCA
>KN172422.1:0-15589 GCA_000757755.1 Steinernema glaseri
ACCTGCAGTACCGCGCAATCTGCGCGCATGCCCCGGTTCTTTGAAATATCGCTTAAGCAGGGGGTGTGCTGAAGGGTGCGCTAAAAGGGTAAAAACTCAAAGACCACGGCTGAATCGCGGAAGGACGGAGTTCCGTCAATTCAAGGATTTTCAGGCGGGAACAAAGATGAAAGTGGATCGTTTACTGAGGTTAGTGAGGACGATGCAAATTGTAATCCCACGTTTGTGGATCACTTATTGCAGGCGGAAGTGAATCCCATACAAGGAAATATGATGAAAATCTTTATGAGTCTGATGCTAATATAAATAGTACACTCCCTGGCGTCAATATGAAGCCCGTAAAGTGAAACCTTAAAGTGGAGGAGTTCTCATAGTATCAGCGTTCTCATATTCTTATCTGACATACATACCGATTCCATCGGTTTCACAAGGCCTCGTTAAGATAGCCCAGGCTTTTGTTGATCAAAATACCACGCGCTACTCAAATCAACGCTCGAAGGCGTTGCGAAACTCACGAGCAAACAGCTGGACTGATTTTGGCTTTAGTGTGATAATGAACAAACAATTCTAGCATCCATGAGTCAACGTGTTTGACTAAAATGTGTTTACAATTCTGCAGTACATAATAGGTGGGTGGTGCTGTTCATTTTGGGAAGTTAATTCTAATTCTTCTTGATTATTGAAATGCATATGCTATCTTAGTTCTTATGGGAGCGAGAGGGATGCACATAACAGCTTCCAATTAATGTAGATCAAGTATATCCAAGCTTCTTTGCGTCACCCATGAACCTGAAGAGGCTATCTACAAGAGGTCCTTGAAAATAACACAATTGCAGTTCTGTTTCACACGAGCGAAGTCAGAAAGCAAAAGTGACATAAACAAGATACGCACTTCTGGAAGGTTCCACCCTCCAGAACTACGTATCTTATCTCCAACGAAGCTACTCTCGCTTCTGCACAGGAACGTGCACGATTCCCGCTTTCGGGCGGTATCAACTCTCTGATAAGTGCCTGGTTTCGCGCCCAGCACAACTTGTAACTCCTAGAACACAATTTATGTGCCTTATTCCAGTACTAAGACATCGCATGTTCCTTCGGGAGAAAACACCGGAAAGGGAACGACAGTCGACGCGATAAGGCACAATAGTTGGGTAAGGAATAATACTTTGGAAGATAAGGTACCCTACTTCGCAAAAAATGAGGGAAAACTGTGTTTTGCGTTGAAAGTGTTATCAATTCCGTCACGTGAGGCGATCGGTTTGGGTAGTGCACATAAACATTGCCCGAGACCGCGCGGTGATAAACACGGGTGGACCCAGGAAGGGCAAACAGAAACAGTGGAAAGAGGATGATGCGACGGGAGATTGGCGGGGAGAATCTCTGCGGACGCACGACGTGAGTGGACGTCCGATGTTGCCGGGATTTAAGCCGCTTAGAGTGGACTAAGAACGTCCGATATCTAAGTTAAGTAACAACGCGCCGCAGAGATGATGTAAAGTCAAGGGCGAAACCACATGACTTGCAAATGTTATACTAAAGGTGTTAAAAGCGCTAAACAACGCAAATTTAGGTGTTTAGCATATCGTGGCCGAAGGAGCATATGTTTTTAGTTGTCTTTACTTCTATTACTCCCTCACAAATCCCTACGGTTAATGCTAATAGATTGTTATGTGTTGTCCTATGTATAAAATATATATAGTGTAAGGAAATAAACGATAATGATCTGCGCCTTCTATCGCGCCTACCGTATTCCCTTCAAAGTACAGTCTTATCTCTTACCGATTCGTTTCTTCTGCTTTTGGGTGCATCATAAATATCAAATGTTTTCAATATTTCTTATGCCAAGGATCATGGCGTGCACTTGCCTGCTGTCATATACCCGACAAGAGAGCCTCCAGAGTGCCCTCCGGAGATCGAACTGATACTTGGTAAGGCGAGTTTGAAAACTAGCTTTTTTGGACAAAGAAAGGTCGAGGTTAGGTGTCCGGAAATGTCAGCAAATATATTCCAAGTTTAAGTGAACCGCATATAGGTCAGAATTAGGCCGATTTGGCTGGCTGTGAGATATCTTGTGTGTAATCAAGGCTTGCCTTATTAGGGGATACGGTACTGTAGATTAAAGGACGAAAAAAAGACCGTGGCTTGCTCCTCCCTCGTAAGCTACGATGACCGTCCATTGGGTGACCGTTATCTATGCCCGCAAATCAGTTTCCTAAGCTTTTTCATGACTCTAGGAGCTGCGAACACACAATTAAGGCAAACACCCCACAGAAGTCAGGCCACATTTCCCGTAGAATCACCTCACTGCTGTCACAAGACCCTTTTTGCACATCTGGTTTCAACAAACCAGATGTGCAAAAAGCCCTCGTGACTTCGAATGCCCCCATTTATAGGCACCTTCGCCAGATTCGCTTGCCGCGCACGTGTTCTAGGAACACAAGATGAGAAACCAAAACGTGACCAGTCAACAAACCGAGACCAAACACGATCATTCGAAGGTGGAATCCACGGATCGGTCGGAAAACGAAGAAGGTGCCAAGGAAGATGGATGTTATTTTGCGTCTCCGACGTCGGAAACGTGCAAACCGGTTTCTTACGCCCTGATGGATCACTTTGCAAGGCGAAAACACTGTCGGAGACGTTTACACACTCTCGATCATTTTTGGCAGATTCCATATCCATGACAAACGCTCAGCAAACGGGGAAAACATACCATTTTCAAGGCGCGGACTTGGGATTACGATCTTATCACAGTTGTCCGATGGACCCTTTTGTGTTTTCGGCTCGTTGAGACGGATGATTAATGACAAACGGGAGAACTGTGTGCACGAGGAGATCTTGGGCTACGATAGTGGCGTGTACTCAATCTTTTGTGTCTATAATGGGCTGAGGAGGGAACTATGACCTTGGATTTTGGACCTGGCTGTTGCGTAAATAAGTGGGAATTGAAGTAGAGCCATGTAAGAGTTGAAGGGGAAAGGGATGTAAACGTCCAACGATCGCCAGGACACCGATATGCACACCGGAAGATGAGACAAATAGGCACACTTTGCAGCCTCAATTCCAGCGATATTATGCATAGTGGATCGGTTGATATATGTCCATCTTGACTTTGATGGTGATTGGGCGGTTTTATGGGGAGCAAGAGTAAGAAGGGGTAAAGGGAACGTCAAGATTCTAATAGACAGGTAAGTATTTTTGACTTAAGTTCATATCTAGGACGACATGGATAACGAAACATAAGGCAAATGGGCAAATTTTGCAACCAGCTTGATTTGCAGCGGTGTTCTTCGATGTTGGATATGCATCAGGGTCAGGACTAAGCGTGAGCCTAAGCTGAGCGTCAATCCGCAGCACTACGAGACTGCGACCATCGAAATACAGATCAAAAGCTAAAGACAGGATGGATGAACGTGTGGGAAATATAAGATTTGGGTTTCACCACGACGTGTGGGGAGTCGTTCTGCGATCCCCCCCGGGTTCCGCTGCCAGTCCTGGACGTTGCTCTGCACCATTCAGTGGGGAAGAGTGGCTGGAATGGGAAGAACTGAAACGCTGAAAAGCAGAAAATATTGAAGGGATTTGAAATTCCCGCTCATAGTCCTTCTTCTGGTAGACAGTCTGCATGAGACAGTTCATTTCCCCCGGCTGTCTGGACGATTTTGCAGCAAGGAGGACTGCTCTCAGTCGAACACTTGTTCCCAGCGAGCAAGTGGGAGTCGGTTGTCGGTGACAAGACTGCGTGGAGCGATGGGCCTTCGCCTTCTCGGATTCGTCCTGTGCTGTACAGCACTTCTCTTCTGCGGAGCCACTGCAGATAAGGGCGTCCCTTGCAAGCGAGACCTCTCGAAATTCGACTACGTCGCCAGAGCTTGCCGCCGGACAATCGCCGGAAGCCTGGTGGGACTGGACAGCGACATCGCGGAACTAACGCAGTATTCCCGCCGCTACAAGACCAAAGGTTGTTTTTCTCCATCTTCTACGTGTTTATATTGCGTGAGTTTAGAATGCAAGCAGCCCTACAAGTCTGACAGCTTCTTCTACATGCTTCCGAATTCGCTCGTGCTCGAGATTCGAAAGGTTGCGAAAAATCATCTCAAGTACCGTTTCTTCAAGCACGAAATTACGAAGGCGAGGCGTATCATGACAGCCTATGAAGACCTGATGCTGGAGAAGAACTTGGAAGGGAGGCTGATAGACACCTACTACATCAACGGCGTCATCGCGATGAAAAATGTCAATTTGCAAGTGAACACGGACTCATCCACATTGACGATCAGCAACGATGGACCTACGGTATGTTGGTTTAACTATATTCTTTTAAAGCTTGAACCCCGCAACTACACAGAGGGAACATTGGCTACTTCAGCTTCCTCAACTTGATTTCCTTCATTTCAGTTCACACAAAGGAAATTCTGGGACTCACAGGGCGGCGGGTATCATCTCCGCTATACTGATAAAAATTTCCGAGTTGAGTCCGTATCCTTCCAGTATTCTCTCGTCAGGTAATAAACAAACTCTACCCTACTGATCATCGACGATTTTTTCAGGCACAAGAATTATACAGCCTACACTCTGCAGACTCGCAAGGGCTTGTGTAATGATTTTTCCATTCCTGAAGAATATCGCGTCGGCGCTGTGCAGTTCGTGGAACCCTACGCGTAAGCTCTCCATGGTGTTCGTTCAATTATTAAACATATTCTTCTAGTGAGGCGAAGCAGTATGTCCGAAGAAAGAGAGTTGTCCGTAAGTGCAATCTAGGATTTCTGTATGCTGGAATGAGCGCTATGATCAGCACCATCGCAGCCACTACACTCATCTTTGCCATGTACACCTTGGCTATCTACCATCGAATTAAGGTGCATTTACCAAGGAAAAACGCGGAGAGGGCGCTAGGTACGTTACTCCCCCGCTCGTGTGATCTTCATCTTTAAATATTTCCAGCTATCAAAAAAGCGGCGATCGCCACGACAACATCGTCGGTATACGACGCTGATGGAGCGCAAAAGAAGACTCAGTATGCAGACGCGAGCCAAATCAGTCAAGTGAGCCAGGCGCCGGATGTGAGCCAGGTCAGCAACATCAGCCGCGCCGGCGGAGTAAGCCAAATCTCGTGCGCCGGAGCATCTCGACTGACCCAGGTGTCAAAGGGCGTGTCCCAGATGTCCCAGGTGTCTCAAGTATCTCAAGCGCCCGGAGTGTCCCAGGTATCGCAAGTGTCGCAAGCTCCAGGAGTATCCCAGGTGTCGCGAGCGGCCGGAGTATCGCAGGTTAGCCGCGTGACACAGCAAAGTCAAGTGAGCGATGCGACCGAAGCGAAAAGCAACATGAAGAGCAACATGAGTCGTATGGCCAGCGTGTCGAATATGGTATCCGGATTGTGGGGAAAGAAGACTAAGGCGACGAAGGCCACGAAAGCTACGGAGAAGCATACTAAAGCGACGAAGGCTACAGAAAAGCAAACGAAGGCTACGGAGAAGCAAACGAAGGCTACGGAGAAGCAGACGAAGGCTACTGAGAAGCAGACTAAGGCGACGAAGGGTTCGAAGAAGAAGAAGGCGGATTTGCTAGGCAAGAAGAAGGGCGCGTTTGACACCATGGAGGATTACTAGAATTTGCTTCTTTCTTAGCGACGGGAAATAAATATTGTCGGTGACAGGACGGAGTGTGCGTGACTTCATTAAGGTTAGGGTTTTGGGCATAACTATGTACACGTGTAACATTAAGGGGGTATAACCATTGCTTTTTGATGATAAATGATGAGCGTTTCATGTATCAACGTCTGCTTCTACACTGTATTCTCGGGAGATCCTTGATGGCTTCCTGAATCTGTTTTACGTTACGGTTCTTCGTCTCCGGTAGGTAGAAGTATATGACCAGCTCGGCGAATATCATCGGCGCCACGAAGAGTATCAAGTAGGCGAAGGAGCCCCCGATGGCGTTTTTCATTGGCAAGTAGGCCGCCAGGATGATGGCGCGCGAGATCATCTGGATCAGGGTGTTCCAGCTCTGGGCAGCGGAGCGTGCCCGCTGTCCCACAAGTTCTGCAGTGACGAAGTAGCATAAAGGACCGGGTCCCGTCGCAAAGAACATTATGAATAGAGCGATGGCGGCGATGAGTGTGAAGCCAATCCACGGGTACTGAAGAAGATCGAAGGCGAGCATGAGGGCGAAGACGGCAACGTTGGTGAGGATGATGGCGACGATGGAGCCAAGAAGGAGAGACCGACGCCCGAAGCGTTCCACCACGAACGAAGAACCAACGATAGCGACCTGGAAATTGACTGTAGTAAATCGTTCTTTTGTAGGAAAGCACTCACCACACTGACGATGGTCAAAAGAAGATTTCCATACGAAGCAGCGTTGATATCCATACCACAATTCAACAAAATGTCCACGGCGAAGGCGTCAACCACTAAATATTATTAAATTACATATATGCTTTTAAGATTCCAGCACACTCACCTGGCATTCCACTAAACGCCATCGCCAACGTGATCACCGAGCCCACGAGGGTTCCCCTTCTCGCCACCTTGTCCTCCAGAACCTCCAGCATGCCGACCGTCTTCTCCTCCTCGTTCACGTGCTCCTTCATCTCCCTCAAGACCTCGTCCACCTCATCAGGACCACACGCGTGGAAGAACTTCACGGCTCTCCGCGCCGCGTCTTCCTCGCCTTTATGGCACAAGTAGCTCGGACTGTCGTGGGCGAAGACGAGCGGGATGGAGACAACGACAAGCCCCAGTGCTTCTGCGGCGTAGATGCACCACCAGAGGTGCTCCGTGCCGAAGACGTTGGGCATGGCGATGACAGAGCCGACTACGGTACCCAACTGAACGCTGACCCCTGTGGCCATGGAGACGAACCCGCGACAGCTTTTAGGACTGGACTCGGCTAGGTACAGGCCGGACAGACCGATGATGAGGCCATAGGTGTAGCCGAGAACGGCACGCGATACGGTGTATAGTTCAATGGAGTCAACCTGGAACAGTCGCAGTGGTGAGCTTAAAATATTGTGGATTTACATAAAATTATGATGCCATAAGTCGTTTGAACCGAGCGTGCAAGGTTTAGAATATCATCGACCTGTGTTCATGATTCCATAGGATTACTGTGCGTGCATTTCATTGAGAAAGGGAGCTGGATCAAGCAGTAGCGTGCCGCACAGTAAACAAGACCAATTCAAGTCCTTTGCATTCAAATGAAAACTGACTTACAAAGTAGCTGATTAGCGACAGTACCAAGAAGAGCGTACTTAACACGAAAGAACCGATGAGGCCTTTGAGTCTTCCAAACCTCTCGGCCACAAATCTGATATGCAACGAGCCGAAGATGGCTCCAACGAATAGGATGGCGACGATGACGCTCCATACGTTCTAGAAACATTGAGAGCTTAAGGTAAGGAGTAAGAAAGCTTCCAGCTCTAGTATACCTCAAGTTCCACGGTGGACAGATCGGCACCATAGTGAGCGACGAGTGAGCCGTTCAGAAAACGAAGAAACGCGTCCTGAGACGGATTGGTGATGACCAGTTGATAACCAAAGTTGAAGGCACCTCCGATGGAGACGAGAAGCGCGACGAAGGTGAGCTTCGCTCCCGGAAATGTCCTCTGCGAAGCCATCGAATGCGAACAAATTGGAATGAGGGGCTCGGCGAAGAGGCGCAATGCGACTCTGTAATCCTCCGCGCCTTTGTAGTTTTTTTCGATCGGATTAGGATTTTGACGGTGCACTTTGACGTGGGGGAATCAGCCTAATAATGACACCAAAGATACAGACGATCCAGGTACATAGCTTCCGTTTCGAAAATAAAGTACATACAGGGCAGAAATCGCAGTCATAAAGTGTCATTCCCTGGATAAGCAGTGCAGCTGCCACAGCCTTTGCCACTTCTGACCACTGATAAGGGTCTACTGGGGTACAAGATGTTTTACTTGACAGTTATTGATTGCATGTGACGAGCGTAATTGGACTTTTCACGTCTAGGTTAGGGCATATAGGCAGGTTTTACGCTTCGAATTAGATTCCACAAAACACTCATAGACCTGGGTGAAGAAGGATTCATAGTCAAGGTCCACGTATCAGTCTGCGTCATGGAAAACGGCCATTTGATTAGAACGATCTGGGGTCCATAACTTCTTGTTGAACAGACTGTAGGAGGAGCGACGGGGCAGGGGCTTACCATGAGGAACGACCGAACCAGCCGGAAGGTAAGTAATCATAACTTCTATGCAAGTACTAGCAAGTAAACGCAGCAAACGGACATCATCATGAACCACCGAAGACAAGAAGGAGTCCTGGGCATGTAGCAGGTTGACGTGACAGTAACGTATCACGAAAATCTAGATCAATCCGCCGAATCCAGAAACTGATGCTTCCACCGGACGAACCTGTTAAGTACTTCAGTGGTTCAAACTACATGGTCTCTCCACGAACTACCGTACCTCGTCCATTCATCTCGCTCGTTTGTGGGCTCTCCCTCGCGCCCAGTGGAGTTCGCTCTTGACAGTCGCTGTTCGTCTGTGGATTTTCAACTGTCTAGAATTGGCCAATTTGTGTCTCGTCTGCACGTGCCACGGTCTCTTCGTGCTTCGCTATTGGCATTTCTCCTTGCGCTCGGGTTCAGAGGTGGTCGGGCCTCCCCTCATGCAGCGCTGTTTCTTGTACGCTTTCCATTTGCCAACAGTTGCCTCTACGTTTCGGCTGTCTGTTTGTTGGTCCTACCGCTGACAGCGCCGTTCGTTAGTTGGTTGCGTTTAACTGCAGCTTAGCGTATTCTATTGTTGTATTTGTGTTTACGCGAATGCCGTCTGAGAGGGCGTCTCTGTAATACGTGCTTTTTTATATTTTTTTGGTTTTTCACATGCTTTCCATTTTCAGGATATACAACAATGGACAAAGTTACCGTCGGAGTCGCTGGCCTCTCGGTTTCTGGCCCTGCGTCGATGGCCCCCAAAATCGGCGCTGGAGCCAAACCCGATGGACGTGGCGGTTCCGTTGAACTGATGGCCAACATGTACCCGCTGCAGATGTCATCGCTTCCCGTCTACCGCTATGACGTGGAAATCGCGATGAAGCTGAGCACCAACAAAGGTGCGAGCAAGGACGTGAGCTTGGTGAAGAAGACGATTGATGAGTAAGATTAATTTTGAGAGCTGTTGTAACTTTAGTCTTGCAGCTTTATGGTCGTCGACAACAAGGACAAATGCCGCGCCGTGTTCAAGATTGCCGTAAGGAAATTCGGTCAAGTCTTCGGCAACCCGCGTGGATTGTTCTACGATCTCCAGTCGCTGCTGTACTGCATCGACCAGATTAAGGACGAGGTGGGAGCGATTCTGTTTTGGCGCTTCACAAATATCGTTTAGACCGGAAAAGAGATCAGCGATGTTAAGGAGATGGTCATCAAGGGCGAAGACCTCAAGGGAGTCGCTGAATTCGAAGGACGCAAAGTTGACAGCGTGGTCCTCCGTATCAAGCCCGTTGATACAAACTTCCAGCTGACACTCGGTGATCTCTCATATGTTAAGAAAGGACTGGAGGCAAACATGAATCACGATCTGGCCCAGTTCCTGGAACTCGTCACTTCTCAGCGTGCTTATCAAAACCCGTAAGTTATGTGTGTGCTGGGCTGAGTTATCCAGAGTACTTTCAGATCTGAATTCGTCACTTATTCTTCCGGTATTTCCTACATGCTAAAGCCGGTCGTCAAGCAATTGCCTGGTGGAAAACAATTGATGAATGGAGTCCAGAAGTCGGTCCGAGTTATTGAAGGCCCTGGCACTCAGCCCGTTGCTGCAGTCGTGGTCGACGGTAAGTACCGTCCGAAATTGCTGTAATACTGGTATCTTCTTCTAGCAAAGAAGACAGCTTTTCACAAGGCGGAAATGACTGTTGCTGACAAGGTGTATGAGATGGGCTTGATGAAGGACGATGGAACCGTGCTCCCGGGAAACATCGCTGAAATCGACAAGCAGCTGAAGCACCTGTACGTCAAGAACACACACGGAAATCCGCGCCGATTCGAAATCGTCGGATGTGATGCAAAGTCGGCTCGTGATATGAAGTAATTTATGTTTCGGCTTATTTTTTCTCATGATTTATGTCATAGGTTTGAATCCGAGGACGGAATGATCAGCGTGGAGCAGTACATGAAGAAGCGATATGGAGTCGTTCTGGATTATCCGCGTGCGCCACTTGCTGTTGCCAAAGGCAGGAAGACCGGCGAATCTGGTTCGTCTTCGAAGAAAATCTACTTCCCAATGGAATTGCTCGAGGTGTGCCCTAACCAGCGAGTCACCACCAAGCAGCAAACACCGAAGCAGATTAGCGAAATGATCCGGGTAAATTCTGCGTGTGAAATCTTGATTACAATTTTGCTACTTTAGTCATGTGCCGTCCTGCCAAGTGATCGTGCTCGCGACATCAAGAGGCATGTTACTGCCCTCGGCCTTACTACTGGGAGCGCTACTTTGGCTGCAGCTCAACTGCAGATTGCCAATGATATGATTCGTCTGCAGGGTCGTGCTCTTGCACCTCCTGAGATCAAGTACAACGGCAGCAAGCAATTCCCAGTGGACCCCAACACCGGAAAATGGAGAACTGGACCACAGAAGCCGCAATTCCTCATGGGAGCGTCGATCAACAAATGGGGAATGTTTTTCTTAACCGGAAGACCTTACCCCAATGATGAGCGTGTGGTGAAGACATTCCACGATCTCATGCTTACCGAGTGCAAGCAGCGCGGAATGAACGTCAAGCCAGCTGCGGTGTTCAAGACCGTTGGACTCAATGAGCTGGAAAACACCTTCAAGCAGGCCCAGTCTCAAGGGTTTGAGTTCATGTTCTTCGTCCAAGATTCGAGACTTCAATTGCATAGTAAGTTTGTTCGCTTGTATGCTTCGGCAACATTATATTTGCAGAGGACATGAAGCACCTTGAACGACGATATGAAATCATCACTCAGGACTTGAACTTGAACACCTGCAAGAGTGTTGTGGAACAGCGCAAAATGCTCTCCCTCGAAAACATCGTAAGTTGACTGCCAATACTACATGGTGAATATTCCAACACTTTGTTTTAGATCAACAAGACGAATGTGAAGATGGGAGGCATTAACTATTCATTGGTCGTGAAGGCGCCGAAGTCTGTTTAGTCTTTACGTTAATCTGAACGCATTTTCCATTTTAGTGCCCAGAACATTTTTGGAAAAGGACGCTTGTACATCGGATTCCAAGTCAGCCACGCGGCACCTCTCTCCCAAGAAGAAGTGAATAACGGAGTCCTTCCACGGCAGCCAACGATTGTCGGCGTAAGAATATTTCGAAGTGTTTTCCTTTATATTTCGAGATGTTTAGGCCGCTGGTAACATTACGCAGGAGCCTGGAGCGTTCGTTGGAGACATTCTGTTCCAAACGCCTCGTTCTGACGACATGGAGTTCGCTATGAAGAAACTCGTCAAGGAGTTCGCCGAACGATACAAGACAAACGTCAAGTGCCCTCCCAGCGAGGTTGTCATCTACCGCAATGGCGCTTCTGAGGGGCAGCTCTTGAACGTAGGTCTTTTGCTGTAGCTCAGATGTGACATGTGCCTTTCAGCTGGTGAACAATGAAATCCCTGCGATCCGCTCAGCTTTGAAGGATGCCGGCGCCGGAACGGCCAAGCTCACGGTTATTGTCGTGTCCAAGCTGCACAATGTCCGCCTCATGCCTTCAGCGGTAAGACTGGATACTGATTTCTTAAAGACGGGTGCCGTTTCAGATGAATCCCAATGGCAAGGCACCGGAGCAGAACGTGAAGCCTGGAACTGTCGTCGACACTACCATCGTGCACCCTGCGTTTGCCGAATTCTACTTGAACTCTCATCAGACCCTGCAGGGATCTGCGAAGACGCCCAAGTACACCGTCATCGTGGATGATTCGAAGTTCCCGATGAGTTACATGGAGCTGATGACTTATGTGCTCAGCTACGGACACCAGATCGTTGGCCTTCCTACGTCCCTGCCTACTCCCGCATACGTCGCTGGCCGCTATGCTGAGCGTGGTGCCATGCTCCTGCAGGCTGCAAAGTACGTTGATTATTCCTTTTGCCTTCTTATATTTCATTCTTCTAGGAACGATGGTGACATCAACGACTTTGAGAAGCTGTCGAAGGATCTGTCCTACGGCACATCGAAAAAGATTGGAGACAAGCGCATCAACGCCTAGATATTTGGATGTGCCTGTTAACGTTTGATGTTGATAAATGTTTATTTGTTTTCTTGCCTTGCCTTCCCGATGTATGGTTTTCCAGTGGTGCAGATCTTGAACTGTCGTTGATTGGTAGCTTTTGGCCTTTGAATCAGGCATCCACAAGATTCTCTCCACTACATGCAGTTCAATTGCAACGGTTCGCAGCTGTTCGCCTAATGGACACACTTCTTTTGGTGGTCTCATCCATGTCGCAACCACAAAGACGTCCATTATTCGGCGCCGAAAGGCGATCCGCGTCCCCCGTTTTGACAAACTTTCTCATCATTGACGTGACGCGCGCAAGAAAAAGGACGCCGTTAATCGTTTTTCCCATTGCGCGCACCACAAAAGAGGCAATTAAACGCCGTAAAAAGGAGTACCGTAGTTGCTTTCTGCAGTCCCCATTCAAGGGCGATGGAATGGCGTTGCTGACAGGTGTCCGGGACATGTGGCGCGCGAAGTGAGGCGGAAACACCGCATGGAATCCTTGGGTCCTTAGGGAGGGATTGTAGCTCCAGTGGCCTTCTGGGTCTTGATGAGTTAGTAGGGAATGCAGCGGAGGTGGGAGATATCTTGCAGCTTCTGCATCAAATGAAGCGTCGAAATTCGATCTTCCTTGACTCCTTTCTATTTCATGGAAGATTGGGCTGCGAAGATTGTAGGATCAGCTGTAAGCACTTGCCCTATGGGTTCGATCTTTTCTAATGACTTTTACAGACACGCGCGTGTCTGTTGTCTATCTGTGTCTATGTCTATGTGTCTGTTGTCTACTTGTCTATACATTCATTATATTTCAGTGTACTGGACGATCCTTCGCTGCTGCCTGCATCCACTCTCTGAAGACCGTAATCCTCCACACTGTTTGTGCCAAAGATGACCTGCACGTCCGTGTTGTCCCGGCGGAAGTCGACTTGCGTCACCTGAGGACGCCGACGGGAGTCATGCGGCGCGACAAGTGGGATCAGGACCGATGTTTGTGGAAGAGATAATGGGATGACCGCGGAGCGCTTTGAAGTGGCCGGAAGGCGCGGCGTCGGGCAATACGCAGCGGATTAGGAGTGATTTGTCGCGGAGGGCGAAAACAGGTGTTCTTGGACGAGCTGAGAAAGGCGCGCGACCTTTTGCACTCCACTGCGCCGAGGTGCTAACAGCTGCGCTGTGAGGCGACGTGCGTGAAGAAGCCAATGATGAACGACCAGGATGGTCCTCTGGTTTATGATGCGTGGACGGGATCGGTTTTGAAATTGGACGAGTGATCTGGCACCTAGAAGATCGAAGCTGGATCTCCAAATCGAAGCCGTGCTCGCGATAGGAAAGCCGATAGTTAAGAAGAGGCTACTTGGTGGAGTACTGATGATGTTAATTGTAAGAGGCAGATCGAATGTGACTGACCCAGATCTACTGATCACACTTTATCGCATGGCGCCTGAATGATCGCCTCTACGTCCGACACCATGATAACTAAAGGCGACTCCTTGACCTCCTCCAAGATTCTCTGAGATGTGCAGCTTTCGGCTTCCAGGGTATAAGTATTCACAACCGAGGGACGCAGTAGACATACTTGGAGCAGTATTCAGAGTGAGATTAACTTTTCACAGCCAAAACCCAGAGTTGAAGAGGTATATTCCACGAATGTACGGTGGAAGAAGTCAGCGCCGTTGAAGACTTCAAAATGCGCCTCTATGATATGTAAACTGTAAGCATATGTAAGCTCGTGTGCAAAGCGATGTTGAACCCTCGACCTTATGGAATTCGGCGTCTTCGACCACTTGTCCCACAGGATAAAGGATGGTACCATTCACTCAACTTGAAGACTTCCGGGATCAAGTCGGCATCAATGCTACTGCAGCGGTAGGTGACACAGTCGAATAGCAAGACGTTTTGTAGAGAACCACACTGTTGAATTCAGATTCATTGGAACGAGTCGAAACCTGTGAACCAAAGTGTCATCTTGACTTTCCTGGAGCGTCACTCTCAAGCCTTGACGTTCGTCCCCACTTTCCGGCCGATCCCCCGCTCCGCGCTCCTCCGATCACCTCTCAGCGATCACTGCGCTCCGCTCGCCCACCGCTCGGCGAGCGTATTTATTTCAACCGTCTTTGTCCCGGGACACTTTACCGCACAAAACAGTCATTGTGGCGGCCATTGATAACGCGTCGCCGCTCAATGGCGGCGACATCCGACACCGTCGCCGCCGCGGACAGTTATCTCCGCGCACAAAAGCGACGAAATCCGAGCGGCGCGCGTGTTTTGCGCCGACGCACTTGAGTTTCGAAGATGCCGCCGCCGAGGACAAAGGTGGGAGCGAGAGACAAAGACGCGCTGCGGCGGCTGGCAATTATTTTGCCACTCGCTGACAACCGTGAAGGGGCGAAAGTGACAAAGACGTCGCGGCATAACGGAAATTGGCTTTGACATTGGAGGAGGTCGACCGCGACCGTCGCACAATAGGCCGACCGGCGATGTAACAATGGTGGAGCGTTTTTTGAATGGCGGCTATCGGGGTACGGTAGGTGAGGAGATGCGGAAACGGGGTGAGCGGCAGTTGTGAAATGTGTTGCTGTGAGGAGAGGATATCGGGTTTCTTGGGTGGGTTTTGTTCTTTGGAAATGGAGACTTTGAGGATTGGGAACAATGAGGCCGACCTTCTGAAGAAGCATCTTCTAAAGGTGATTCTGGGGTAGATTTAGGCTTAACGGAGCTAAAACTAGCTGGAACTGTCAGCAATGACATTAGTGAGCTTTACGATCCAAATCCAAAAAAAACTATCCAAAAGAAGAAGATAGAACTACTATCCAAAAGAAGAAGATTGAGAGCTTCCATGGCACTACAGTACTTTTTCGGGCCTTTCTATGCTATACATAGAACTCTATTGGTTACTGTAGGTAGGAATACATTGAGTTGGTTGCTTTGATATCCTTCTTTCCAACTACGCAAAAAGACCTATTTTCAGGAACACCACGACCACTACCGTACCCCTAAGCCAATCTCATTCTGTACCTCGTCCACAAACTACACTGGATTGCGTCATCGAAGTCACAAATCCACTTGTAGCCGATTTCTAAGCATGCTTACGCTGCTCTCTTGCGCCGCTACAACCGTGAAGCGGTGTGGTCTTGCGACGACCGGTTAGAGTCGCTTTTTAGGGCACACGACGTCACTGTGGTGGGCATTTGTGCGATGTGGGACACAAATTCGGATGTTGTGGTTCTCGACGTTGTTTCGAAGTACGTTTTTGAGAACAGGAACTGTAGCACTGATAATAGCCTTAAATGTACATATTTTATGTGACTGGTTATATCAGTTCACAAAGAAGTTTCTTAAAGACGCGTTCATAGTCGCGCATGCCGCATGAGTTACA
>KN172426.1:0-13731 GCA_000757755.1 Steinernema glaseri
GTTACTCTACCTGCAAAGTAGGTCTGCGATAGAGTAACTTGCGATTGGATGGTGCACCGACCATTCCCTGTACATTCTTTCAAAGTTTCGAACCGTCTTATCTGACATGCTTTCAAGCGGAATCTTTCCAGCGCCCGATGTGGTCCGGAGGGGAACATATTGCCCGAGAGGAAGAGCAGCAAACATCGCTGGTATATTAGGCATCTTTCTGAAAAATTAGCGCTTAACTGCAAATAACATTAAAAATCACACAATGTACGACAAAACAGCAAAATAAGGAATAAATAACGATATATGATGCGGAAACCGTGCAAGACTTATACAAGTCTCCGAAAGCCACCATTTGAACTCACAGTTCGTTATACTGCAGGTTCATTCGTGGCAAGACCCGTGTATATTTTAAAATTTCTCACCTCGGTTTACGGAGAGTGCCAATTGTGCGAATTCGTTCGCTTGCAAGTTTGCAGTTTTTACGGTAGATTCAAGCCGCAGTGTCCCACACCGGAGTGTTGTGGGTATGAAAAGATCTAAGGGCGGACAATACTCTGTCTGTCTGTTGAAGTATGGCCGGTCTGTGTCTGTAAACGCCCGCCCGCAGCGTTGTGTCTGTTGAAACAGACACACGCCATACAAAGACAGATACACCTGCGTCTGCAGACACAGAGTATGGCCCGCCCTTTAAGCTGTGTGAATGGGGAAGACGTTCGGACAGGAGATGTTTCTTGAGCTAGTCGTATGGTTAGCCGCAGTCCTACTAGTTGGTGATGGCTCTCTGGTGAGTGTATAGTAATGCGGTTGCTTATGGATATGGCTTGCTTAAGCGCAGCCAAAATGAGCTGTTCCGCTGCAAACCCGAAAGGAAGAATCAGAATCTATGAGGGTATGGGGTTCTTTGCGTGGGAGGGTATGTTATCGTTTATCTCTATTTATTATTATCTTCAGCGACGAAATTCTCAGTAGGGCAACAACACATCTTCTCATCGGATTTATTCGATCCTACCAAATAGGTCATATTTTCCTGTGTGCAATTGTAATTCAATCGAACTCTCATCTATTTGTTAGCCTTCATCTTAATTGATCTTTTTCGACTAATCGACATTACAGTCTCATTACAGTTGCACGAACAACAATGTACAAAATTTTGTTCATTTAAGGTATGCACAGCTCATATATAACAGAATATTATTCACAAGTCTTCACAAATCACATCTCATTCGCAGCTCCTTCAGCCGTCGGAGTGCCGATGACATCATGTGTGCGTTCGTAATTCACGATTTCCTCAAAAATTAACTCTGAAAGACGTAAATAAAATTACGTGCAAGTCTAAATTTTCGTACCCTTCCATTTCTCTACGGTGTGGTCTCCACGGTCAATTTCGTTGTTGTACTGGAGTGGGGGAGGTGCATTCACTTCATTGTCGTCGAACCAAACGTGCACGTAAGGATGCCTAAGCGCTTCGTCAACCGAAATACGGTTATTCGGATCGATGACTAGCATCTTGGAGAGAAGGTTGCGAGCATGTGCGGCTAAAATGCGTTATCAGAGAGACACCTTACTCTTACTAATTACCCGTGAGACGACCTCCTTCGGAATCTGCCGGAAACATCTCATTGGAAAATAGTACTTCGAAGGCAACAGGGTCAAAGTGAGGCCGGTTTTCAACGTATCCGCGAACACTGGGCTGGAGTCTAGCCAAGAAGTCACCGTTAGGTGTGCCGAGCAACTCGACAATCTTCGTCCACTGATCGATATGGTCGGTTCCTGGGAACAAAACCCGGGCACGCACCATCTCTCCGAAGATACATCCAATAGACCAAATATCCACTAAAAGCAGACGCTATATGGTAACAATATACACCAGCAAACCGTTTTCGGAGTATCCCATTCCAAGGATGACCTCTGGAGCACGGTAGTATCTCGTAACAACATAAGGAGTCATCATAAAGGAGTCCGTTGCAGCGCTCCTGGCGAGTCCAAAGTCTAGAATTTTGAGCGTGCAGTCACTTTTGACCACGATATTGCTGGGTTTGAGGTCTCTGTGTATGATTCCTGCGGCATGAAGATGCCTGATCCCGCACAGCATTTGATACAACAGATAGCTCATGCGTTCGTGATCTAATTGCATCTGGATCACTTGACACAGATTAGCGTCCATCAGCTGCATGACGATGTACAGATCACAGAATTCATCGAGAGTGCGTTGAGGTGTGAAGGCATTGAGCAATCCGATAATCTGGAATCAAGAGAAAAAGATTTCTTGGAACTATGGCGTTCTGAGCTCACATTTTGATGATTAACCAAATTCATGAGCTTGAATTCACGGTAGGCACGCTTCGCATGCGTATTATTTTGGAATGGCCGACTGAGCTTCTTAATGGCGACCTTTTCGTTTCTGACAGTGTCAAAAGCAGAGCTGAAACAAGCGCTTAATACATTGAAGCAAATTAACATATAACTATACATACCATACGATTCCCTGAGCTCCCGATCCAATGATTCGGATGTCTCTATAGCGTTTGAGCATACAGAGACGAGTATCGTTTATATCTACTGTGTAGAATTGATCAGAATCGCGGGATGTAGAGGCCATATTAATTGGTAAACTGAAAAGCAAAAATCCAATCACATTTCGACAGAAAAGAAGAAGGGTTGAGTTTAGAAATGCTTGTGCTTTGCACAAGCGCAATGCGCAGACGGGCAACTGAAGGCGACATATACATGCATGCGTATAAAGCGGAGTAAACAAAATCGATTACGCCAAACGTTAGCGATTACTTTGGAAGCAGGTCATCAATAAGACCGAATCGAAAATTAGGATAATTGTGAAAGGCGGAGAGAATGAGGACGCCCGTTTACTTATGCTTTTTACGCTTAAAATCGACCTACCTTCGGTGGACAAAATTGAGAGCACTGCTACAACTGTCGAGTGAGACGATGTCGGTTTCCTGTTCGCGAGTATTACCCGATGTTGTGAGCCACTGAAACGGTAATATAAGGGAGATCAAAGCCATTATTCTAAAAATCGACTGAATTCAGCGAATCAATCCTTTACCGGACAGCGCACAGGTTTTCTCGCAACACGCATCTGCTATCGATTGAGCCGAAGGCAGGCAACCTAAACTACCCACCCCATCTACGAAAACAATCACCCATCAGAAGCAACCTGGTAGAGCCGTTAACCATCCACAGGAAGAGTATGCAACCTCCCGAGGACATACCAAGAGGCGAGCAGGATGCGCATGAGATCAATTAAGAGTGGCAGACAATTGCTCCGAGCGATTTCTCAAATGGAGGAGGCCCTTCTAATCTGATTATGCACGCATTCGTATACACAATCGCGCTTTAAACTAAGCTGAACTCGCTTTCTTCTGACGAAATGAAGAATGGCGACCAATACGCAGACGAATACATCCCTCCAGGGAGTATCTCGGCTAATACATACACATACATCTATTAAGTAGGCGAGTACGATGGCTGCAATGGTTGCAGCGTAAATTCAAGATGATTGCTGCCACAGAAACTGCAATGCACCTACTCTACACAACTGCTCTTCAAAAAACAATAGAAGCGTATCCGAAGCGGACAGGAGGAATATAATAAGTGCGCAGGAGATGACGGAAATTAGGTTTTACCGGCGCAGGAGAGAGAAAATGGAATACATCACAGGAAAGGGCGCACGATAGCAGAAGCACAAGCACGTTAGGTTTCAGCTTGCCCAAGGACATCAATTAGCACCGTGTTTGAGACAACCAGCACCAAATGGAGGAGCGCAGGGGGCCAACTGGCGGGCCACGGCTCTTACATTGAGATCGATCGGGCGCCTTAGAAGTGGAAGTTGATGAGCCAACCCCGCCGACAGAAATTCACACAACCCTCTACTCCTCCCAAATCGTAAAGCTTCTGACGCCAGTTAGAAAAATATTGTCAGCTAATTTTTTATAGATGTGCGCGTGCGTTTTGCAATGATGATGTGTGCCACCTTATGGCCGAAGACTGGTATAGCGAAGAATGGAATCGATGAGCAACAGAAAATTACCATAGATCTAAGCGCTGTTTTGTCACAAAAACGGCGAGGAATTGGAATGAAAACATAAAAATTCCTCCACGGGCAAAATGGGGAACACCACGTTCCATTTTCCACAAACATATGTCGTCGTGCAGGTCTCCGAGAGCGGCAAGCGACCAAATTTGCCGCATCTCTAGGACGAGAATCGAATTTTGCTTTGCGAATTTTGCTCTGGCATCTTCCCTCGCTCGTCAATGTGTTTTCAGTGTCTTCTTCCAGCGAAAAACAACGATGATTTCGAAAGGATAACTGACCACTCTTGGCACGTTCTTTGTTAATTAACTATGAAAGCTGACCTGTGATACACTGCCGATGAAGTTTGACAGATGTCCCTTGGTACCGCGTAAAATCGAACCAAATGAGCCTACGGTAGGAAGATCTTCTTCGAGCAAGTTATTCGAACCGCGATCAGAAAACTCTAAAAGGAAAGAAGTAAGCGAGTTGCATTTGAAATGGGCGAAACGTCAAAGAGACGACATTTATTGTTCATGCATCACGAACTGAGAAAGTGCGCAAAAGAGAAAAGGAGCAAATCGCTGATTTGTGTACAAACACCATCAGGAGTCTGAATAGCCTCATTTGCTCATCATTCATGCAGAGTCTGCTGTTCGTCTGTGCGGAACAAAATGTACATATCGGAGGAAGTTGTGGGAACGATGAAAATCGAAGAGAACGATGGAACGTAAAACTGGAGATGACTGATCTTCGAGGAGGAGGAGTGCGCATGCTTAAGTACAACAGAGTAATAACATCACAACACGACATTTACATAAGCAAGCACAGCAGATAGCCAACCTGTAACCGTGGTATGCGAGTACATATCAAAACGGTCGGGGACACGACGGCTCGCCCACCAGGCCTCAAATAAGCAACTTATTGACACTGGTAGGAATAGCAACAAATCACGCGCACTCAACTCATAACGAACATGTTTTCAATATTCATGAAGGGTCTGTTGGCATGACAATGACGGCTTTCAGGTGACTCCGACGATGCCGCTAAACTACGGTCTAGCGCTCGGCCATTAGGTGGCGACTCTCAGGCAAATTGGCATATCGGCATGTGCGGCACTGTTCCAGGGTACACCGGCACGAGAAAGAGCATTGCATTGGAAGATGTGTGAGACAGTATACCACGAGTCGAGAGAGAAGAAGACGGGATATTCGAAAGTTTAGGTCACATGTACTTTGAGGGATCTTCTTTTCACTTTGCTCCGCGTCAACGCCTTTATAGTCGCACAAGAAGGATCGACCGGATGAAGTGATAGGAAACGAGAAGGAAGTGCGATCTGACACCGGACACTACTTCTGAAGGTTCTGCTTTGATTGGACGGTTCGCCATAGCTGCGATTACTGCTTTCCCCATAGAGCACCCTTTTAAGGAAAAGAGATTCGTGCCACTTCCCAGTCTGTGTGAGAGCTCACAGCGGCGCGTTCTTTCTTACGTCCGAACAAAAACTAGCACATGAATATTCAAGCATTAGCGAGAAAGCATGCACGAGCCACAAATCGGTCGATTCCAAAACTTTCCATGCCTTCTTCGAAATAAACATTTCCTTTAACATCGGCGAGATGACGTCACAAATTGCTAACACCACATCGGGTTACACACAGAGCCCTCGCTGCCGCCAACTTCTCGCCTCATCCGCTAATTGATACCTTTCTCTGCTAATCACCAAAAAACACCACTGCGCAGAAGAAGCCGAAAAGCGGATATCCAAGCATCCACTCGAGCCTAGTGGTTGCTCGACGTATTCCGTTCGTTGATAGAACGTGCCTCTTGGGACAAAACAAACAATACAATCGATGTAGAGAACAAAGGGAGTGTGAAGTGTTTAAAACAAAACGAGGAAAAGGGACACACTGAGGGGTGAAGTCAGCAGGGAGAACAAATAACGAGCGAAATCAAATTGGCAAAGTCAAGTGCGTTTGAGAGGCGGGTAATTTATCAGTCAACATGAAGCTTATATGCATTTATCCACGAGAAATGGCACGGAAATAGAGTTAAGGCATTGAGACACGCTGTGAGAAGAGGAGATCGAGAGTGAAAATTGCTTGGGGCCAATTTATTTCCCACGCGCGCCAAGTCCTTTTCCTAATGTATGCATATGTCTAAACGCGACGACGTCCCTAGGTGCCATCGAAGGAACGCGAGAGGCAAGGGCTCACGGTGGGGCAGAAGGGGTATTATATGACTATCAGTTGCTTATCGCCGACGAACAAACAGTTCAATGGGAGGACGCCCACTAATGGAGCACCCGGGTGGAGGAGGCGACGCAGGACAGCGGGAACCCCACTAGTCCACCATCATCGGCATAATCTGACTGTCTTGGCGTCCGTCGAGACGCAGCTGCGCCATTCCTTAGAAGGAAGAATACGCCGACGACCGTGCTGCTAAGAGGAGAACTTAGCCAGACTGTTATGAGGACGCCTACGCGGGTAGACGAGCGTCAGAGCAGCGGGAGCAGGCTGTCACTAGCGCTTTCTCTCTCTCTCTCGCTCGCCTCTCCCCTTGTATGATGCAAGTGAGGAACACACATCGATCGGTGACGACTGTGCGTCTTTTCGTATGCACGCGCTGTGCCCTCTGTCCAGATTTCAACAGTACAAATAGGTCGTCCACATGTACAACCGTTGTTCGCGACGCGGCAGCCCCAGAGCGGAAGATTATACTGCGATTACTAAATACGTTTCAGTACAGTAATGACGCCGCGAAAAACGCGACTGCGCTGTTTACTGACTGCTGTGAGTAGTGGCTGTGAGCACGACGTTCGACCGCGCCCTCACGGAAGTGTGTGAACGGCGTCCATGCAGCCGGTAATTTAAGCTGGCGACGAAAAATGATCGACGATCCCGTCTGTTTTCATCGGAGAGATATATCAAGAACAGGAATCCCTTCCTGACTTATTGAGGGATAAGCGCGACGACGTCTTTAGCGGAAGACGGGGACATGAGCTCTCGGGGAACGATGTAAGCAGCGTTATCTCGTTTTCCAATTCAAAACCACCTCCTCACGAGCTACGGATTTCTCGTTTGTTCAGTTGCCTTGACAGAATTTGTTTTGCTGTGATAACCCTTTTGAGGGGGAGCGATGTTACGCATCACGGTGAGTCACACACTGAATAGACCATCCTCCTCACCAAAAGTCAATATTGTGTCTCTGTCCTACGAGAATCCGTAAGCGAAATTAGTAATTAGCGCAACTGGGACAGCACATGCCTAAACACATGTCAACTTAATGAGCAGGAAGACGTTCCGGGGTCGAGCGGTAATTGAAAAGCCGGCGTCGGGGGCGGTGGCCACCGTGCTGCCTTCCCGGGTAGTCCCGAGTGGCAAAGTCGCGCACGCGTTTGTTTACATGCATTGATATTCGCCGTCGTCGTTCAAACAGACGCGTAAATTAATGAGACGCTGGGAGTGCGAAGCCGAGAAGGCGCACGTTTGCAGACCGAGATTAGATTGGGGAAATTTTCTGAGCAGCCACTGGAGCCGCAGAACGGGGCAGTTGGACCCAGTCAGAAGTAAAAGTTTTCTTTATGTCCTCTGGTGCCTAAAATTCTCTAAAAGTTCTCACTTCCGACCGTAGAAGGGGCGGCCCATGCAGAGAACATTTAACAGAGTTCGGCAGAAGAGACCCCTAAAGCGGCGTCCATCATTAGCAGTTATTGAATCGACAACGACCACGCACGGCGATTACGCAAGAAGCTCGGGCGCGAACGAGCGAGCAAGCGTGCGGACAGCAGTTGAGATTGATCGACAACAGAAGAGCACCAGCGAAAGAGGAGATGGACTCACTCGAATCATGAAGGAATCATGCTCTAAGTAATCCAGTGACTTGCGATTATTTTCCGCACCAGTCCAGTTGGATCTGAGCAAAGTGGATTATTACTGCCGAGCGACGGATTACGTGGAATTCATTTATTCGGCCACCACACTTTCGAGTCCACTCGCTTCTCGAAGTTCCAAGTGTTCTCCTGATTGACTCGAGTGTCGCCGAGGTTCTTCCACGAAACGATCAGGGGCTTTATGGTCGGAAGTTTCACGGGCGTACTTTCGCGGAGCTGCTTGGCCGGAGCGGCCAAAGGGCTTTGGATGAAGGCGATGTCGGCACCGAACCAATCGCGTGCGTAATTGCGCTGGAAAGTGCTTACATTTTGTTCACGGAGAAAAGCTCTTTCCACTGACATTTTTGAAAGGAAGAACTACATTCTTAAACACGTACGGGTCGAACTCCTGGTCGGCCCCTTCCTGGGCCTCGGTAACACTGGGCCATTGAAGAAGAAAAAACAAATAAGGCAACAGGACGATCACACGCATCATGTCGATGTGTTCTAAGTAAAATGTGAAGATCAAACGTACGTCCTATCTGAGAGGAACTGGTTTCCGATCGTGTCGAAAACAAAACTTGATCACCTTGTGCAACAGAAATCTTGAAAACCCAACGACGTCATCAGTGCACTTCTTGAACCGTTTTTATTTTTTTAGAGCAAAGAAAGAAAAACGAGGAGGGGAACAGTAGAGGAGATCGAATGAACAACTATTCGAGAGAGAGAGAGATAACTACATAAATGGGGCCGTCCGGATCAGCCTTTCATGCGGAAGAAGTCCAGATCTTCGTACTCCTTCATGTCAATGAGACTCAACTTCTTTTCGGCAAGCGATATATCTTCTCTTATAGCTTCCATCAGCTCTTCTAGAACAAAAACATGTTTACACTGCTACATTGGGTGTGCGTAGACATACCGAGACTCTTGAACGACTGCATTTCCCGGATGAAACCTAAGGCTACAGCTCGAATGTGGCTGTTGTAGAAGTCGGAGGAGAACTTGTGCAGAATGTGAATCTCCTAAAACACGTTTTTATAGAGTAGGGCGGAACGTATGCCACCTACCACAGTCTTTTTTTGGTTGTGAAAGTGAGGATTCCAACCGACGCTCATGACCATTCTATGCAACCCTCCACAGCCCACCTGTGCGAGGCCATAATACACGCCACAGGGAAACTTTTCTGGAAGCTGGTTTACGGCCATTTCATCCAAGTTTGCTGAAATCAGTCAGGCGGACGTCCTGAGTGTGTCGACCTCACTCACCAGTAGGACATCCCAGTTGTTTCCCTCCACGTCCAAAACCATGCACCACGACACCTTGGATAAAGTGCGGAAGGTCGTTGATCTTGTTGTAACGCATAGTCTACGAAGGAACGGGAAGGAGATCGCCGGATCTGAAATATGACGGAAAAAGTTAAGACGAGGTGCAGACGTCTATGAGAACGCGAAACGACGTGGAAAAACTGTGACAATACGCATAAGAGGATAGCTGAGTGCTTATACTCCTTTTTTATGGATTTTTGAACGTAAAAGCCGTGCCGCACTGGTTCCTTTAAACAAATGAATCACGATGCTGAGAGTATAGACATGTGACATCAGCCTTTGAAACGTCCCCGAGCTGAACGGCGGGGAATGCGAATAATGTCGTGAGGGTGGGAAACACAGAAAGAAAAACAAAAAGTTGTCACAAGAGCGGCTGTATATGCTACAATAGATGTAGTTGATGCATTCCAGACAACAATTCAGAATGGAACAGTACGAGCGGAAGCCAACCTTAGCGAAGGAAATCAAGCATCAGAACTAACAATGCTTTAATTGTCATATTTTCATTTGTTTTACTGAAGACATTCACAGCAGATGTGTAAGGCAAGGACATCCAGAACTTACACACAACTGAGCATATTATGGCTGATTATCACCGAATACAATACAAGAGAAATTTGCATCAACAACCTAGAAGGCACAAAGATCGTCGAGATTTACATAAACATAGGCATTTATGTAACAATTATGTCGAATGAGTGAGCAGGCTGTGCTGTGTGGAAGTGTACAAAGTCGGAAATATACATATAGCATAGATACAGTTGTTGCGCGTATGAGCAATTCACCAGGAAATAAAGCGAAACCCGCACGTGTTCTCTTAGAAACGGCTGTTATAGGTGTATCGAGGAACGTTGGACGCAACCGACTCGAGCAGTTCGGTGTAGTCCGGAGCAGAGGAGAGCTGGCCTACGGCCCATTTGAGGATCTCTTTTCCTTTAGAAGTGATTGGCGCTGTCTGCAAAGCAATATTTAGTCTCTGGAGAATCTTGAACTGGACATACTTCGTGGTATGTAATCAAGTCGTAGAGGTTACTGTGGACGACTTGATTCGTTCCCAAGAATTGGTATCCATCGGCGATTTTCTCAATAAGGAAGTGCTTGCTGGAACCGTCTCCCACCACGTAGGACACGGTATATCCCCATATGCGTTCGGAGACCCTCACGAGGAAGGAGCCAGACGGTTTGTTCGTAAGGAGATTCTCTGCATCATCGCGAGAAATTATTCCTAGGAAAGTAAACGTTTATGCACGTTTATCAAGTACTGTATACCATGAAACCAGAGGGCGGGTTGCTTGGTCCTGGGATCAAGACCGGTTCCGCGAGGCAGTTCCTCCTTCTTGAACCAATCAACAATTGCTTTGCGGGATGGAGGTCGTGGAGGTCTCGGCAGATTTTTGCTATAAATAACATTTTTTGCAACACGAAAAACAACCGCAGATAACGGTGGCGCTATCTTTCGAATTGATAAGAAATTAAGAAGGACACCACGAATTGACACAGATAAATTTAGCTGGAATGAATCATATCGATATTTATGATTCTGCGAATTGCATGGAAGCTGAAAATGCCAACCGTACGACATTTTCCGCTGTTTTACAAGTATAGTGAGCATGCACGATATGACATTTTGCAGAAATAAGAAAACGTACATAGCATCGCGCAGAGAAGTGGCGTTCGAATCCTTAAGCGCCGGAAGAATGGAAGTTGACGTCCGCAGGCTCTGCTTCCTATGCTGTTCGCGAGCTTTCATCGCAATTTCTCGAATCTGAGCTTCGGCTTCCCTGGCTTTTCGCTCTGCAGCGGAAACGACCTGTTCATTCACAGTGGGACTTTGGAATAAACCTTGATCCTCCCAAGCGAGACGTTGGCGTTCGATCTCGCGCTCCGCTTCGCGCTGGAGTCTCTCCCTCTTCTCCTGCATCTGCTCGAAGATCTCAGACTGACGTTTGTTGATCTCTTCGTCAACAACGTTCCGCTGATTACGTCCTCCATTCATTCTCATCTGAACCACGGGAAGCTCAGGGTTGGAAAGCTCTACAAGATCTGATTCATTGGTCAGTGAGACGATCTAATTCTCACGATTTGTATTTGTTGGCGCTCTATAGAAATTGCTATTTTTGGAAGTGGTGGTATCATTGGTTGAGATCCGTGGAGAATCATTGGTCATTGAAGTTTGCGGCGTTGACGGCGTCCAATTCTAAATCAAAACATTATGCTTGAACCTTTCTTCGTTTCTTACCGTTTGCGAGTTTGTTGTAGCAAACTTGCTCGGCTTCGCAGGAAGCGGAGGACCGACTCGAGGTTTCGCAGGCGCGCTCCTGCTATTTCCATTTTGCAGTTCAATATTTGAGTTATTGTCTCTATTCTGCTCAAAAGCGGCGAAAGGAGTGTAGGAGGCGGTCGCCCTGGGATTGTAGCATTCCACAGATTCCACACCTCGCAGCTGATTGTTGTCGTAGATTCCCGTAGAAGCAGGGGAGACTTTCATTTGTGACAGCTGATTCTTCAGCGCTTGCTCGTCGAGGCTTGTGTCGGACAAGGTGAACGAAGAACCGTCGTTGGAATCCTGCACTCCGTCCATCAAAACCTGAATGTAATTCTAGTACACAAAAGATGCAAGTCTCGGTTACCTCCTTCTCCGCCAACTGCCTCGCCTTCGCCTTCTCCTCGTCCTCGATGATTTGTTCGATCGTTTTGTCGGTAGCATGCTCGCCCATAACCCACACCCACACATTGCCGTCATTTCCAGTTAACCATCTAAACAACGCAATGACTCCGGCCCTCTCGGTTCTGATTCGTACTGAACGCGACGTTTATTGTTTTCAGCCACGGGCTTCCGGCCATTCTCTTTCTCCAGCTTCTCCTCATTGGCATGCCATCGCTTGAGCTGCTCTTCGCGCATTTTGATGAAAAGCATCTGTTTCTGCTCTTCACCCAGAGCTTCCAGCAGCTCGGGGTCGATGTACATCTAATGAAAAATTAATCAAACAGTTAATTGAATGCGAAACGTACCTTCTCCAGAATTTCTTTGAGCATACTCATCTTGAACGGTATATTTTGCCCTCGTCGAACGTCAAACAATCATCACTGAAACAGAAAGTAATGGATTAGTTCCAGTGGATTGCGCGGATCGACGTAGCCGAGCGGAAGGATACTGGGCTGGCGGAATATTGGCAATAGGGAGCGAATGCTCTGTCGATCATGACAGCAGCGGGAAGGAGTGAGTCAACGGGCAGAGATGCGGCTAGCGAAACAGAAACATCCGAAAATCAAAAGAACGATGAGAAGCGCGAAAATACAATGCGCGACGCGGTCTCTCAATCTCTGGCGAAGTGAAAATAATGAAAAAGTGGTATATAGTGAGCGCGAACTGCTTCTACCCCGCTGTAACCAGTGACTACAGAAGCGAGCATTCAGTAGAAAAAAATAATTAATATTTAGTGAAAAATTACGACAAATTACGTAAACGCATAATTTCTGCCTGAGGCGCCAAAGTGACTCCCGAGGTGACGGCAAAGCGCCGAACGATAACACGGTCCTGCGAATCCAATTGTCGAAGCCACGGAAAGCGCTGATCAATCGATGTGCGGACAGCGAGTTTGCGGTCTTTTTACATCGTTGAACAGGCGTGAACAGGTGGGAAGAGAAAACAAATCGCCCTATATGAATCGGTTATGAGGCAGAGGAGAGCGGACGACATCAGGGGAGAACATCGTTTCTGCCTTCGAACCCATAAAAAATCTCCATCTTCGATCAATAGAGGTGCGCCTTGTTGTGTTAAGTGAACAGCAGAAGAAGACAGAGCGTCGACGTCGTCGATCAGCGAGTTGCGCTGGACTTTACCGCCGCCGCCGCCACATACCGCAGAAAGTACACGCTAATCATCAACCAGTCGCGGCCACCTCAGTCGCGGGCTCGTCGGCGCTGAGGTGGGTGAATTTCCGCGAAAGAGGACGAGGAAGAAGAGGACTGTGACCGCAGTCGGCGAAGACCTCACTTTCAAGTCGGGCTGGACGGAAAGCTGCGCAAATCTGCACTTTACCCAGGGCAAATAATATTTCTAGGCCACGTCGGTGTCTCTCCTTTCGTCCTGTCACCCTCACCTTAGTGAGCTTCGTCGAAGTTTCGGACGTTAAATCATTTTCATGGTTGAATCTGACCCAACCGTGTCTTGCAATTGAGCCAATTCATTTAGGGAAGACTACAAGCGCCATTATTTTGATGGGAGTTTTCTGTAGGGAGCTATTGGATGTTTATATCCAAGACAGACTCAATTTCAGTTAAAATTTCCTTAGCGGTTCCGTTACATATCATATGTATAATAACTGTTAGACTCCGTTGATCCAGTTGTTAAGGGCAAGAGGATGTGTATGTATGTACACTGCGGCGGTTAAGTGTTTTTTTAACGAACTGGATAGAGCGAAGAAAAAGGGTCATAAACATAATACGTTCCCGTCGATTTAATGTTTATTTAACAACTTTAACACCCCGTTCACATGATGTCGCAACAAACGCGC
>KN172426.1:15942-34751 GCA_000757755.1 Steinernema glaseri
CTCCCGGGGGGCACAGCCGAGATGGTATCGGGATAAAAGCTTGTCGAAGTAAGTCAATCAAGGAGACTGAGACAAACGACGATGATGCGCTAGGACAGCTTGCCAGCTGTGCGGGCGCCCCGAAACGAAAAGCAACGAAGGTGTTGTATATCGGCGGGCAACCGTCGACGAGTATTGAGTGTTACACGAGAAGGAGGACTCCGTCGGAGGACAAGCGTTCCGGCCCCTTGTCGATGTACTGTTTGTTACTCAACGGGAGCGGGAAGATCGGCTGCTCCTGCAATATCGGCCTTTTTGCCGACACAAGAGCACAATTTCGCAATGTATTTTAATTGGGATCGACACGCTACTAATACTCTAAACTCGGACAACAAAACAAAAAGGTTCTTGAGTGGCCAGGGGATGACCGTCGACGGACGCTCGTATCCACTCTGCGTAATCATTGCGAACTCCGGACGAAGTCACTCCAACCCAGCAGCCAAACAATTGATCTCGCCGACGAAAAATCCTCGACCGTGGTCAGCGCTGGCGTCAGACAGCTGTTGCCAATATCTACCACCACTTTACAACTACCGTCTCGTCACTCTGTCGTTGCCAATCTACACATCAGTAATTGCACCGACCGCTTTGTTCACATGACTAATAAAAATACAGGTGTTGAGGAGAGACCGAGGATCTCAGATACTCTTTGGCAGTTCACGAGCCGTAGAAGGAGCCGTTTGTCGTCGATGAAGCTGAGGTGCACATGTCGGACGTGGCGTCCTGATCATTAATAAAGTGCACTTGGGGCAGGTCGCTGCTAGACGAGGTTACGCTGTAGCTAGGAACCATTTCGGCGGTGCTGTTTGATTGAACGGTTTGAAGTGGCTGAAATTTATGATGGAGACCGTTGTGGTTTTTCGAATGTGTGAATTGGAACCTGCATCTGTGAAGCTGTACTAGCCGCTACGCTTGTCGTCGTGCTCACCACGCGTTGCCCTTGGGATACGGTGAACATCGGAGCGCCGCTGATCGAGGAGCTGATCTGCACGGGCCACAACGCTTGCTGACCATTTGGTTCTAAAAAGTTTAATGTGCTGGGAATTCGGACATTAGTACACAGTGGCCTACACGAAAGAAAGATGTTTTTATGTTATTTACGGGTGGCCGAGCTGGCACACTTTTGCTCGGGCATCCATTTCGTTGGTTGGAATAGTCGTGGAAGTAAAACAATGTGTAATAATATTTAGGATTATTATATTATATACTCAAGTTAAACTTCGCATAAACGTAAAATCCATCTCGAAGGTCGTTTAAGTGGTGTAGGTTAATTTTAGTAGAATTATTAAATTATCAAAGTGTTTCTTACACTTCAAAGACCTTTTGACTATAAAATAGCCATAATAAATTCATTAAATATTCATCCGACACATTTTTATTTGATGAATCGAGGAAATTAGGGAAGAAGTTAGCCCATATGTTTCGCCTATTCATAACTTATTTGGCTCGAAAAAAATTGGATGCATTGCACAACAATTCAAGAAACGATCAGCACCACTTTTATAGCTTCTTCAAGAGGCTCTTAATGTCACCATTAAGTCAAGTGTCTGACTTGTTGAAATAGTCCGACAGAAGCATGATAGGGAAAGTCGTGGAGCGTAAATGTAATCTAAAAGGGAAGCTCTCTGAAGAGCAACACAATCTGTTCGTAGTTTAAATATTGAGCTATTTATAAAATATTGTCCATGTAGTAAATAGCTTTTTAGAAATTAAGCTCAGAAGTGTAGCTCTTAACCTATTCTTCTTACATAGGGATTGAATACTTCAGGTCTTCAGATACAGTTAGAACTGCTACAGGTGAATAAGAAACCCGAAAACAACTCACGTTGAACTGTTATGTACTGTTGTCCCGTGTTTTGGTCGACAATAATAGGCAACGACTGGAATCCAGGGGGGTTCCTCGCCTCCGGTGCCGAAGACGTTGAGGTTCCAGGTTGTTCGGAAATTACTCCCGTTGGTTTTTGTGCTATCCTCAAGCTGCCGTCACTGCCTCCCTGAGCTGTTACATAGGTGCCCTGGGCTTGGGTACTCGTTGATTCCGACGACTCGCTTTTGGAATGACAACTTTGAGAGTGTGCCACGACAGGAGCCGTGCTTGTAGGGGACGTCTGAAGTACAGCTGGTTCAATGTGCCTCAGAGTGCTGCCTTCGGTCGGGACTGTCGATGTGCAAGCGCCGTTTGGAGTGCCTTTATCCAGTTTATTGGCTTCTCGGTATCTGATGTGCTCTTTATTGATTTTCAAAGAGTAAGCTTACTTCCTGAGGTACTCCTTCAACGGTTCATAATAATTATCGAAGCCTAGGTTTCGCAAGGCGTTAAGCAAGTCCTCGGCCGTGATTGTTTTTCGTTTTTCCTGGAAACAAAGAGTGTATCGGACGACGAGAGTCTGAAAAACGGACTTCTGCGCAGTTATCACTGGCTTCAGAGGCTAGAAAAGAGATGAATTCGGAAACGCTCTCCTGGATGCACTCCTTTGCCTCCTTCGACAGCTTTCCGTTTGAGGGAAGGTTTCGCTTCATGATGCGCGAAATATTAGCTACAGTCATAGGATCAGCTGTGGTGTGGAAATCAACGTTACCGATCGGCAAGAAACGTTCTTGCTCCAGGATCATCTTCTGCTTTTTGTTTGGCGGTTCCGAGCCGTCTTCATCATTCTCGACCTCGGAGGAGAGATGGGGCATTCCCTTTTCCGAGTAATCCTCCTCGTCGGACAGCATTTTTCAGGAGGACAGCAGGAATCCGCTGCGGCGGAATAGCTAAAAAGGAAGCATTCCTATTGTGCTCTTTTCTGCGTGTGGCCGAAATGCGCGCAATTCGACCGTAATTCACAAATAATCATGGAAATCCGTTCGAGAGTTTTGCGCGAAGAACCAACACTGTTGGAGAAGGCGAAACAGTGGAGATTCTGTGTAGTATGCTTATGCTGGACGAAATGTTTATTTTCATCTGACTTTCTTTAACAACAACCAACGAAGGCACATGACAGAGGAACCAAAGGATAACGATAACCAGAATGTAAATTTTGAGCAATTTAACCGGAGGCAACAGAACCTGAACGATATAGGCAAAAACTGGCAACATTGCAGAGGAAGACAGCGGACTTAGGGCTGGTACTCGCACTTCTCGGGGTAGGTGCATCCGTTCTGCTGGATGATCGTGCTAGCGGCGAAGTTTCCGCACTTGATGGCGTCGGCCACTGGCTTTCCACGGATGTACTCGGCCAAGAATCCTCCGACGAACGCGTCTCCGGCGCCGTTGGTGTCCACGAGCTGCTCCTTGGTGAGTGGGATGACGGGGAACTCGAACACCTCGCCGTTCTCGATGACGATGGTGGGCTCATCTCCCTGCGTGATGACCACGGTGCGCGTGCGGTTCTTGTTAACCTGCGGAAGTACAGGGTAAAAGAGATCTACTGGATAGGACCGCTTACCTTGGGCAGTTCAGCAATCTTCTTGGCAATCTCCTTCACACAAGTCGTGTCGAACTTGTTGGCTTCGGCGAATGCGGCCGCCTCGCTTTCGTTTCCGAAGAGGATGTCCACGTAAGGGAGGGCCTCCATGAGGGGCTGTGTGAAGAACTGCGAGATGAAAGGCGCGGCCAGGTTCATCATGAAGATCTTGTTGTGCTCGGCGGCGTGCTTAGCGACGCGCATGATGGCCGGTGGGCAGACGGTGAGGAAGAAGCCGGCGATGTAGTAGAACTTCGCCTTCTCGACGAAGGCCTTGTTCGCCTCGACGTCCAAGTGGTCGATGGTGAACGTGTTGGCGGCGGCCAAATGAGCGCAGAGGGAGCTGAAATTAACGATGAGACGGGCTGTTTCAGATGTGGAGCGCTACCGGAAGTTCTGGTAGAGGAGCACACCGCAAGTGCCGGTCTTGACGGACTCGTTGACCTGATACTGGACGTTGACTCCGGCAGCGGAAGCCTTCTCGCGGAGAACATCGGCGTACTTGTCCTTGCCGACAGCTCCGAAGAAGGTGACACGGTGGGGTTCGTCGAGGATCCACTGGCAAACGCGGAGCGCATTCTGTGTGGCTCCTCCGGGCACGTACTCGATCTCGTGGGTCTTGTCCAGTTCCTCGAACCTGAATTGTGGCCGGTGTGTGATTTTTCTCTTTTACGACGGAGTGTGGAGGAAGTTGATAGAGCTTTTCTTTGTTTTGGGCTAGGTAGCTTACTACTTACATGGCGACGTGAGAGTCGTCGGCGAGAATGGCGTCGTTCTCCTTGAGGTTCCACTTATCGAGGAAGGCCTTTTCAACACGAGCCTGCATATCGAGCAGGGGGTTGCCCATTCCAAGAAGAGTACCTTCGGCAAGCTCAAAGTCTCCAGAAGCCATTTTTAGAAGGAAGCGAAGGTTGACCTTGGTACTGCAATGTTGAGGGTAATACGAACGCAAAAACAGACTGCGACGAACGACGCGCCTCGGAGCTTACTAACGCGGAGGATAATCCGACTATTTACAATGTTTGTCGGCCCACGTCAAGCGACGCTTTATTTTTCGATCGCACTAGTTCACACTAGTTCAGTTCCATTCTCATTCCGCATTAATTTAAATCGCGCTGAGACGCGAGACGCCATTCAAAGTTCACCAGTTCAGACGTAAAGCGATAGCGGGACTGATAGGGATAGCAATCAAGACTAGAGATGACCTGATGGGCTGATATCGCAAAAACTGGTACGGAGCCCTATCTGAGAGCTAACTGAAGGGAACTCTAAATTTGCCGTCCCAAAATGCGTCAAAAAAGTCACAAACGGAGAGGGTCTCTTTCGAGGCGCCAAGAAGTGAGCGTACACATGGGTAGCTTCCACTCTGGAAAGAACGACTTTGGGAGTGGTTTATCGCATACACATTGATCGACTTGGCGACGCGCACCAGAGTGCCGGTATCAACTAGTGGAAGCGATCGAGAGCCGAGTGAACCGAGTGGGGGCGAATGGTGACGGAGTATGAACGATCTGCGAACGATGTCGCGACTGTCACGGCGACGAGATCGCAACGTCGAGGTTGCCACGTCGCTTGCAGACGTGGGGCAGGAGAGCTAGGCAGTCTGTCGCGAATGTAGGCTTTCAAAAGCACCAAAGATCGTCTAGACATAAGATGCAAAAGGCACTTGGTCACAGTGGGAAAAAACGTGAATGAAGGCATGAATCAGGAGGAGCTTTATTTTCAGAGGAAGATAACGCGATACTCAGGAGTTCAATTGATATAAGTGAGGAAAGAGACGCGCATCTTGTGGAAGCTGTGTTTGACAGCGAGTAATGCCCACATTAATTACATGGAAGGGAGGGGATGAATCCGTAAAGGAAGTTCCCGACTATTACCTAGTTACAGATAGTGGCTGTATGTGGATAGGCATCACCCGTGTGCTGGACACAAACCGTCTACCTTGCGTTTGGGCGGCCCCCTTTCTGCATTCCTGCAAGGACTATCTGATCGAAAGTACACAAACCTTCACGCGTTGCCAGTGACAAAGGCTGAAAGCACGGAAATTAGAAAGTTAAAGAAGCTCTGTGAATGCGACAGCTACATAACTACCGCGCATCCTAAGTTTTTCTAGAGAGTTTGCGATTGCATTTATAGGGCAGCGAACAGCAAGTCTTTGAACTCGGTGAGCGGAAAAGTTTATCTTTAGAGGGTGCTACTGTTTGGTTAAAACATGTGAAGGGTAACAAGGATGACATGTGAAGAGGTTTGGAGGAAAAGTAGCTGGTATACTCCGACCAAGTCAGCGTTCTCTCTATTGGAGAGAGTGGATACGTATAAGTGATAATGAGATAAATATTCAAAGGATGACATCTGTAAAACCCTGAAATGTAGCCTTTATTTATGGCCAACTGAATAAGATACAAAGGCATGTCCGGGTTAGAAGAATGGTAAATTTATTTCATTAACTTCATGCTACCGTATGCAACAATTTCCAGATCTGACTTGTCAGGTTTACAATGCTTTGGTTAGACGACAATGTGATTTTCCCCGGTATTACAGGACACATACTAACACCCGACCAAATAACCGTTTACGGATTTCCGCTAAATGCATTGACCCAGCATATGGCGCATTTTTTCCATATGTCACTTGCAAGCAAGCTATCGGTTGGACAGGCTCAAAGGCTTAACACCCCCAATGCTTGTTCGCAAGTGTAATGCAAGTGTTGTACACTTGAGCAAATTAACTTCACTCATCAATTCGCCAGAACAACCATTTCGCATCCCTTCACAGCGGTGCGACATGAACCTTGGAGAGGGAGTCCACCCCATCCAACCGTTCTAATTCGGGAAAACATGTTTGGGCGGCAGAAACCCGGTGTCAACGTGATTTATATCTCGGAGCAATATGCGAATTCCACCTGAACGCTCTGCCCTTGTCTTCCAGTCTCATTGACATTGCGACAACAATACTGACAAATTTTGACGCGTTCTGATCATTACCACCGAATCTACAGTGTAAAGCGCTGTGTGATTCAGTTTCATGATTTAAAAAATGTGAAACGGCGCCCTTTTCCACGTTTGAATTCACATGTGATCTGTTTGTTTGCGCAAAGCTGACGGCGCCGACATTTTTACGACGCCAGGGGAAACCGTGTTGGAATGTTTTATGGCGCCGTGAAAACGGGTGGACGCAATGGTTCGAAAGTGAGTGGAACAACAACTGTGTAGGTGGGACAGGATTCATTGTTTAGACGCGTGTTGACTTCTTATCATGGTGAGTTGCTCCGGGTAGAACAGATTGTGGACAAAAACCGGCCCATATCAAATACATTCCTCAGACTTGCACTCCTCTCGCTGTGAAACTGACAACAGCGGTCCGGAGGCGTAGCACATCTGCATGCGTCATAGTGCTAGATTACGTACATTTTGTGTAAAAGCGAACGCTTGGTCGGCAACGTTTGGGGAAACAATTTTATTTAAGTGTGTAAAAGGCCAATAGAAGTGAGCAAAGCGAACTAGAGGACTCGTTTACACTCCTTAAGAGTTTCATAGTTCTTAATTACAACAGAAAATGCATTTAATGAGAGAAAGGACGACCGAGGCAGCGATGAGAATGAGGAGAATGGCGACGACGACGATGAGCCAAGTCTGCAGTTTGAAGCAGCAGTCGGTGTTCGTGGAGCCACAGCACTCGTAGTAGTGCGCAAACGAGGACTGGGGACCTGTATGGGGGACATGCGGCGTTTTAAGACTCGAACGGTGGAAACTCACAGATGAGCGTGGCGCACACACTGTTCGACCTGGTCTCCAGAATGTTATCTGCGGAGACTCCGCTGAGGAGGACGGCGAAGACGGCTGGCAGTACGAGAAGTGAAAATCCGGACATTCT
Source organism: Steinernema glaseri (assembly GCA_000757755.1). Lineage (NCBI taxonomy): Eukaryota > Metazoa > Nematoda > Chromadorea > Rhabditida > Steinernematidae > Steinernema > Steinernema glaseri. Next base: position 23,304 of record KN172426.1, read on the forward strand.
CTCTCTGAAACGTCATTTCCATGTTCAAACTCACACTCTCAAAAACAGAACCAAAAGCGCGCAAACCACACTACAGAAGCGGATACGATGGATTTGTGCGGGTGAGGGACTATCGCGTGCTCAACTGGAGACAAAAAATAAATCCGCCCGTTAGAGCGAGACGAGACGAGTACACGGCCAACTGGTATTGTTGGATCGGCGGCGACAAGCCGCATTCAAATAAGGAAGAGACGAGCAGCGGGTGTCCCACCCGAAACGAAACGCAATAGTCGCTCGTGCTGTGGAAAGCGAATTGGAAAGCGATGGGAGCGGCGGGATGCACGGAGGAGTGGGGAAGGACGGCGACCGCAACTGCCGATCGCCGCCCTGAGTTGATCTTGCGGGGACGGTGCCGGTGAGTCACGCAAACAAACAGTCGCCGACGGAGTCCGAGGGAGGCGGTCGAGGGTCAAGGTCTGTGCCAAAATGACGAGCCTGTTTCGGCTTGGGTGCATCCAGCGGGGGGCCAGATGGCTGAGGGGGATGGCATCTTGAGAAGGTCTGCGCAAACAGGTCTGGGGCATCGATGAGCATGCACGCATGAATAATTGAAACGTGAATGGGTGAAGCGCAGCGAGCGAGATGTAGCCGATCCGCGTTACCCGAGATACGGTATATTTAATAAGCTACGAATGTTAATTGGAAGGAACTTAAGGAAATCAAGTAGAATCCGGTAATACAATAAGCCCCTATAGATTTGGTTGGTGGCCAATGACAAAATAGGAAGAAATCATAATCAGATGCAACGGGCGCATCTGATTAAAGCATTACGCGTTAATGGGACGCCAAAGGACGTTACAGGAAAGCGACGGCCGAAGACAACGAAAGAATTCGGAAATACGCTGGTTGGGCACGGGTTATAACATGGCGGCGCACGGTCGCAAAGGCAGCGCCCACCCCTTTCAAGGTTGCCGTTTTCGATAAACACAACGACACGAAAGGTTGTCGTAGAATTCAACGATCTTGCCCTGATGAGGCAAGAGTCATTCGAGCGTTATGGAAAAATTTTGCTTTTCCCAAAAGGAAGTACAGTTCCAAACGGTGCTCAGTCGATGAATCATATTGTTCGCCCTTGATAAATTCTCGCAGTATACAAAACGCCGCTATAAAAAATTAATGCTTAAGGAAGGCACTCTGAAGCAACAGACAAAAGACAACAGCCAAGTAAACAAAATGTTTTGGCCCACACGTGTGAATTTTTCTAATTTTTTTCTCTGTGCTTGAGAGATGGACAGCCGTCATTCGGCAGCGATGCGTTAAATAATCATACAACACATAAAAAAGAGAGTTGTTAATATGGCGTGTCGTTAACACGCTCTCTTCTTAATATCCGAACTTTCGAACAAGAGCAGCTCTCGTAGAATAAAAGGTCGGTCCCACATTCCAGAGAGGGAATCATCGTTGAAACTGTCATGTGAGTGTTATGGTCAAATGGCGACCTTTTTGACAACATGGTTTTGATCTCCTAAACAAAATGCCATTTTGTTTAGGAGATCAAAACGATTAGTCGCCGCTCTGAAGACGCCGTTCTGAAGAGCAAATGCTGGGTTATAGTCGGTGCAAAAGTATTCTTCCAGTGCTCCAAAATGCAAAGAGTAGTGTAAGCTGAATTAATATTGAGGAGCTGTAGAATAACCGTATAAGTGTGGCAGTGATATCAGTCCAATATTTTGTTGAAAGCATGGATTGAATTTACAGGCAGACAATGCCTGTAGAAAACACAAAATGATCTTAAAAAAACCTTTGTTCGTCTCAATGCTGGTCAAAGCTGAAACAAGGAATAAAGACATAGTACCTGGCTAAGACTTACATCCCATTTAATGAAATGCTTTTTACGGAGAGAATTTTCGTCCATACCGATTCACATAGAAAAAGAGAAATTTTTCGTTATTTTACAAGTGATTTTGCTAACGAACCTGTAGATAATGACTGGAACCATGAATTTAAAATCTGGGCCATTTAGATTTAGACTTGATGGCAATGGACCGTCTTTCTGATTGCTCCAAACTCTGATATTTAGAGGTGAATTTTAGTTGCCATCTCGCTGCACCAATTTCTTAGCAGTTCTTACTGTAGATGTATAGAGAGATGCATTTCCTTGGGCGACGATGTTGTAACTTCCTTATTTTTGCGAATTTGGACCATTTTATTCCTTCCTTCCTTGTTCTTCTCCGTTCCTCGCTTCAAGTCAGAGTGAGGAATTAGCATGCTGTGGAGACGGAGGCGCTCGGTAGTACGGTAATTGTTCGGGTTGGTGTAGGACAGCCGGTGCGATGTAGACGGCTAAACAGCGTCGTGGGTTACGGTAGAACTCGGGAGCGACTACTTGGTTTAGGCGCCTTCTTTTTGAACTCGACGAGCGAGCTGAACAGCGAGCGCTTCATGAACTCGTCCGCGTCGAACGGTGACGTCATCGTTGTGACAAGAAAGCAAGAAGGCCACTACGGTAGGAGTATACTGAATACTCTCTCTAGATGTCAAGCAGATCGAGCAGTCGAAGGATGAATAGATAGGATGTGATTGAAGAAGGCCTAGAGGAAAGGTCACAGACTTGTGGCATTCGACCATTTTGTGGCCTAATAGAAACAATTGTATGTTGCTTCTTTTTATTTGAATTTATGTTTTATATGGATTTAATCCAATCTATGATCCTAAGTAAGAAATATCCGAATGTGAACAGACAGACACGTGTCCAAAGGGCCAAGTGTCTACGAGACAGTCTGCAGTCTCAGTCACAGACAGACTGTCTGTCTGCAGTCTCCAGACAGACAGCTTGCAGCCTGGCCTCATTTGCTCCTCTTTCATGGACCGGTACGGTCGGGCCTCGTAGTGATCGCTTCCTTCTGCTTGTTCACCGTTTCTCTTTGTTGCTTGGACTCCGGTTTAGTAGTTTGATTCTCTTATGCCTTCTAATGCTGTGGGGACTGTACACGTGGGTTCCGTCCCAGTTTCTTAAAGCTGCGAAAGCAGTTTCCAAAAGCAGTTTGTTTGCATCTGTTCCAGGACAATCTTCTCATTCAATATGCTGAACGTTGCCGTCCTTGGAGACTCGCGTGTGGGAAAGGCGTGCTTCCTCTTCGCCTACGCCCTTGAAGCCAATCCCTGGACAGTTCCAGATGTGTAAGTGTTTGTTGTCTCTAGACGTAAAATTATGTTTGCAATCGATTACTATTTAGTATGAAGACATTCTCGTCGGACGTCACTGTGGGAAACGAATCCATGCAAGTAACCATTTCATCTTCAAATGATGTGGTCCGTTTACCGTATGATTTACCGTACGTAGTGACTGTTTTAGAACAGTGTCCACAACCTTCCTACTGCTGACGTATTCATCATATGCTTCGGATTAGATGATCCTCAATCGTTGGCAAACGTCCAGAGCCAGTGGATCCCGGCCGTTAGGGCTACTTTCGGACACATCCCGATCCTGGTCGTTGGTATGAAGCCTTCCTTTCCATTAAGAGTTTGCAATCTCCTTAAGGCATGAAGAGCGACCTTCGCGACATTTATAAGAAGCACAAGAAGATCTACCTCTACTTCATGCATCGGAAGCCGATCAATGAAAAGGCCGGGAAGAAAGTCGCCAAGAAGTTCTGCGATGTGAAGTATACGGAGTGTTCTGTCATCAAGGTAAAGGACGTGATGAACGTAATGACAAAGGCAACAAGAATGTCACTGCCTGCTAAGAACTCGGCCACGTCTTCTCTATGTTCCATTATGTGAAGTTCATTTTTTGTGTTGTTGTAATTACTGTTGTTATAATTAGGGTCAATAATAAAAGTTCTGTTCGAAAATGTACGGAACGTCCAGTGTTATGCTTCTGAGTGCAAGTCTTCAAGGAAGGAGCAAAGATGGCGCTGTCAACAAAGGCCAAAGGGATTACCGTGTGTGGCATGACGGCACTATATGATAGCTCTGATTGGAAAGTACGGTATTTCAATGCCACGAAGACATCCAATGGGGACAACTATTAGAGAGTACAGTGCCAAAGTCAAGCAGTCAAGGCGACCAGAGACTAACCGAACCTAATGCCCAAACCCAATGATATTGTACATTTCTGAAAAATTGTGCGGACCATCGTTTATTGAACAAAAATGAGGATTTTCGTCAAACATCGCTTGATATTGAAGACATTGAAATATTAATATTTTGAAAAACGATTTGTTGGTCAAAGCGAGATTGTATCTCGCTCATAAAACAAGGAATAAGGACCTAGTTCCTGGCTGAGACTTGCATTCCATTTAATGAAATGCTTGTTACGGAGAGAATTTTTTTCAATATCGATTCACATAGAAAAAGAGAAATTTTTCGTTATTTTACAAGTGACTTTGCTAACGAACCTGTAAATAATAACTGTAACTATGCATTTAAAATCTGAGCCATTTAGATTTAGACTTGAAGTCTTCCTGACTGCTCAAAACTCTGATTTTTGGAGGCTCACTTTAGTTCCCTAAAAATCATCTCGCTGCACCAATTTCTTAGCCGTTTTTACTATAGATGTATAGAGAGATGCAGTTCCTTGGACGAAGATGTTGTAACTTCCTCAATTTTCAAATTTGGACCGTTTTATTCCGTCTTTCCTTGTTCTTCTCCGTTCCTCGCTTCAAGTCAGAGCGAAGAATTAATTCAAGGGGGGAATTAATTTCCGTGCACCTTGGGATGGAGCGTAAACGCGGCTTCGAATGAGTAGAATGTTTGCGTCAAAAATACAGCACAGAGGCGATTAGGACTCAGATAATCCGCCCCTGTGTCTTCAGTCGCTGACGCTGCTCCGCACACGAGTCAATTCCATTTAGTCTCATAATTCGGCATCTGGCGATGGGCACCGAAATCACGAAGGAGAACCTTCCGATCATCGTGGCCCTCTGCGCGGCCATAGTCATTATCATAGTACTGTTCGTCGTCTGGTTCATCAAATTTCGGCGCACGGCCGTCTCGACGAAACCGGTGGAAGCCCCCAGATGCGAGCACCAGGAGACGAACAAGTGAGTGGCGCGAACATAGGAAACTGCACCCATGCTTGTTGAACCTTGCAGGCAAGCCCGAGCCGGTGTGGAGCAGCAGCTGTCGCACAAGATGAAGTCGCACGAAGCGGAGTCCCGTCGTCTGGAAGCGGCCGCTCCGACCCCAACCATCGACACCGTGGAGCAGGGCGGCGTGAACCCCTCTGCCTGTGCCGCTCAGCAGACCCCGAACCCGAGCTCGTTCTCGCGCTCCGAAACCATCGCTGAGGTACCTGCGTGGATTGACCTCTTCTAACCGATCTAATTGGCTTTTCTTTACGCATGTGTAGTTTGAAAACCGCATTAATAAACAGATGGATGAAGCGAAGATTTTGGAGGACATACGGGAGCAAGACGAACCTCAAATTTCAAATGACGCTGACGTAAACGCCCGCTTTCCCCCTCAGTTCACTGGTGCTCGCTTTCAGGACGAGCTGACGCCTACCGTAGTCAGACATCCACATGTGACGCGCCACTTGCAGAAGACGGACTCTCGCATCGCGATGTACGGTGGAGAGCCCTTCTACGACATCGACCTCAACCCGAGTCTTAAGTCCGTCGACGTGACACAGTGAAACCGTGTCCAACCGTGGCGCACCAATCACACGTTCTTATTTGGCATTAACTCTTGGCACCTGTACGGATAAGTCTTCTCTTTCTCGGAGCTCGGAAAGCGGTTTACAGCGGAAGGACGCCTGTCTTAAGTCATCCTATCCTCTTCTTTTCTCTCTCCTTATATACATTTATTCCGAGTGAAATAAATAAAATTCTCTGCGTGGTCTAGGGCTAGTCGTCACTGGAAGAAGCTGTCTTCAACGAGCATCCGTCGTCGTCTTCCTCTTCGAGCAGCTAAACGAAAGCACCGATTATTTACGTAAATGACTATGTTGATCATGAGAGGCGCGGATTATTCGCACGAGATTAGCCTTGTCATCAAGGCGATTCCATTAAATTAAACGGTGTTCTATTTTGGGAAACTATTTTGCACCACCGTGCACCAAGGATATCACGGAGCGTCGATCAAGCAAATAGCGCAAAGATCTGGAAATATTTTTAGGCATAGGGGTTGCGATAGATCGGAAATGAGACAAATGAAGAACTGTTCACAAAGGTGTACTGTAGATGCGAGAGAACCGAAATGTCATATGCAATTAATAGCTATTAAAAATAATCTTAGTAGCATAGTCGTCGTAAACTGTGAAGAAGCCTGTCAACTTCTTTAAAAAAGGTCTTAAATGCGAACAAGTCCAGTTGTTTAGTAAATCAGGTTTTTAACAAACAAACCCCTACTATCCGCACAGTCAATAAGATCTCGATATTTCCCCTAAATTTAAGAAATTGCCCCACCACCGTACCTGACTGATTTCGCGTCTTCTCCGCTGCAGCTTCGGCATCTCTCCCAGCTTCCTCTCGATTTCCTGCTTCTCCTCGGCCAGCGTCAACCTCTGCGTTATGGAGCCCATTTCTGAGAAACGATAGCCACCCTCGCCGTCGTACTGTAGCAGGTGCGTGTGGAACTTCCACAGGGAAGGCCGATGGGTGACAGTCAGCAGCGTAATGTTGGCGTCCTTGATGGCCTGATAGATGTTTCCCTCGACGTCGATGGAGACGGCGCTGGTACATTCGTCGAGCAGCGCGTACTGAGGACGGTGGTAGAATACGCGAGCGAGACCCATACGCTGCTTCTCGCCACCGGAGAGCACGTCCATCCAGTCGTTGGTCGCGGACCAACCGCCTTCGCGTTCCACGATTTGCGACAGGTGGACGGTCTCGAGAATAAGCGCCAGATCCGTATCAGTCACTCCTTTTTGCTTCATTTGCTCAATAGTGTCCGGGTAGATCACCTGAAAAAGTTGTTGCAAGGGGTATAAGTAAATGTGGTCTGGGCAATTTTGTGATTTTATATGCCTGTTCTCATTTATCAGAAGACTCTCTCACTGGTCTCTTCTGAGATTTCGGTCCACTACAGTACAAAAGAAAGTTCTCAGAATTACCTGGTCTCGGAGAGTGCCCAGAGTCATGTACGGCCTTTGTGGGATGTAGTACATCATCGCCTTGGGCGGCCTCTCGAGGGTCCCCGCGTACACGGGCCATAGACCTCCGAGGATGCGGAACAACGAACTCTTTCCACACCCGTTGGGACCGGTGATCAGCGTGTGCATGCCCGGCTTCAGCTCCAAAGTCATGTTCTTGACGACGACGTCGCCGTTGGGCGTGACGATCGGCACATCGGTCAGCTTGATATTGGCGACAGTTTCAATTTCTACTCCTACAAGAATCACAAATTCATGATTTTAGAAGTGAATCCAGTTAGTCGCGTAATATTTGCCGCTACTTGAGATGTTGGACCCTAATTTCTGGTCGTGTTACCTGTAATAGAGGAAGTGTCGAACCGCTCCCCACGACTCTCGGCCGTCGCGTTCTCTCCGCTGATGATCTGTTTGCGGTAAACACCCTTTTTCATGTCGTCGAACACCTCAAACATCTCGTGAACTCGTGACGTATAACCGGCCAGTTCGGTGATCTGCAAGACTACATAGGTTAAGATCGCCCCCAACTACTTCTTGGAGCACCTCTTTGTACGACGTCATCAGACGCTCCATCGCGTCTGCCGAGTTGTAGAGCAGGTTCTTGGCAGTGGCAAAACCGCGAGTTCGCTCGCTGACACCACCATCCGGGTCCTCGTCTGAAATAGTCACCATGAACGGCGCTCTTACGCGACGGACTTACTGTGTTTTGAGTTGAAAGAGAGAAGGATTGGAATGGCGATCATGGTCATACCCGTACCCGACCACACGTATTTCATAAGGAACTGCTCCAGCATGATGTAAGGCACACGTTTGCGGTAGATGAGCATCATTTGATCCTTGAGACTGTTGAATGCCTTTACCATTTGGTTCTTTTCAGTCTGAAATATTGATTGACTGTTATTTCTGACTACTATTCTTGACTAGGCTATCCTGTTTTGAGGAATCGTTAGTCATTGCCTTTGACAAACAGATACACGTGACTTACTTCATGACCTCCATAGAAGGCGATTTCCTCGGAGTTGGTGATTGCCCTCGAGTGCAAATACCTCAAGTGTCCCTTGCGCTTGGCCTCGTCGGCCACCATATGGCCAAACCGAGGAGACAGAGCTTTGAGTATCCTGGCAGTGAAGAATACCACACAGAAGCCGAGTATACTGGGTACCAGCACAGTGTCTCCAGCTTCCCTTTTGTGAGCATAGGAGATAAGAGTAAATCTGGAAGATGAAGTTATCATGGATTCTGTCTAAACCTAGCGCCCATACGTGATCAGAGCGATGTCGAAGAGTGGCTTCGTGAGGTGAGAGTAGAGATGAGCCACCGACTGCGTGAACATAGTGATGTCCTCGGTGAGGCATTGGTCGGCGTTCAGGAGCCGACTGTCCAGATTGCTAACTTTGTAGTACGTCTGGTCGCTGAAGTACTGTTGATACGCGTGGTTGACCAGCCGAGTGCGGAACGCCAGTCCCAGGTAGCTTTCAAAGAAGCGGATCATCGAGTTGATGAACGTAGCCGGAATAGCGACCAGTAGCCACTTGGAGAGTTGGAATGCGAATTTTTCTACGTTCCTCTGCACTATTGCCTTCACGATACGGCCTTCCAGTGCCGCCACATAGATGGTCAGGAATGTTCGGCACATGAGGATGGCGGAATGGACTCCTGGAAGTTTTCTGCGTACAAAAAAATCCCGGTGGGTTCTGATTTACCTATGATTGCGACCTCTTTGCTGAACAGACCCGGAACCATGATCTTCAGAAGGTACTGTAGCTGAGTGAAGAACTTCGCTTCAAAGCCCCGGATCTTCTTTTTCCCAGTGAACTCAACGTCGTCACTTAGCTCTTTGGACAGCTTCTTGCGCAGTTTTCTGTCTAAATTTAGGCAATTACTCCTGGAACTGCATCTTTAAAAGTGGAACTGACGTCCCCGGATGTAGTTGTCCCTCAAATTTTGTTTCCGTCCAAAAATCACTTCTCACACGTGCTCAAAAAACAATTCTCCCTGGCTGAGATGAGAAAACTTGCATTTAAATGACAGGATCGCAGAGATAATCTGATAAGATATGAAGATTCCTCCGACGACCAGTCCTCCGCGCACCGCCCTCTTGCGGAGTCTCGGATCGAGAAGCAGCATCACGATCTTCGTTGACACCGTCATGGTCAAACGTCACCCGGAGCCGAGCAGCCTGTAACAAGCACGGAAATGAGCCGAGAGTCCAGTCGCCACACGGAATAACATCTGACTGATCGGAACATGGTCGAATGGCTCGCGAAGACGAAAGACTATAGCCAACGCGTCGGCATCGATACTACAGTTTGTGATAAGAGCTGGTCGATGTCAAAACGGGCATCGTTCGATGGTCTTGGCCCACACGCGACGCAAAAAAACGGTCGAGCCCCTTATGAATAGTATATGACATAATGGTGCGCTCTGTAAATTTATAAAAAAAACGAAACCAAGGAGGTCGATGACGGGAAATAGGAAAACAATGTGCTGCAACCGGTCGCTGTTCCGAGTCCAGCCACGGCTAAACAATCGCTTGAGGGTCTACTTTTACGTCCGTTCCAGCGATCGGAAGACGGTCAAAGCGTACGCTTATCATACAGTCTTCTCTGTCTGCTGGCCGCTCTCTGCAAAGACGCAATACAAAACACCAGTCGTAGTGTAGCGTAAGGTCGACGTCATACCACTTGAAAAAACAATGCGCATTACAGTGGGCCAGATCGATGGGGACAGGCTCCCCAATCGGGCTACGATCGATGCTGAGCGCGCCAGACGGTTGCGTAAGCGGTCGGAACCGAAGAAAAGCGCTCACGGCGACGATCTCTGCGTGTTAAGCTTGCGGGCGGCTACTAGTGGACGAGGAAGACAATGTAGCGCAGAGACTCGCTCTAGCAAAAACCTGACTGCGCGCGTCACATTTCCAAAAACGTACGCGGACAACCGGTCGAAAGTGGAAGAGTGGCCGAGGTTCGGCAGCTTTCCAAATAGCTTCTTAGACCGTTAGAAAACGAACTGAAACCGAACTTGTTTTGGTCTTTCGCCGGCAAGCCGTTTGTGGGTGTTGCGCTTTTCCCCTGTGCGGCCAAATGACGGCAGAGCGAGAGAAGTTCGCGTATAGTTTTGCCAACCGGTCTAAGAAGTTGTCGTAGGGTTGTGTCACCCGAATAATAGCTTCATTACTCGGTACTAGAAATGGTAACGATTGAATGATTTCTTCCTTTCTTTACCGTTACTTTATGTTGAGAGATGAAAGGAAAAGATGAACCGAAAGATAAGCTAGACCACGTTTTATTTTTCTTTCAAACTGACTATTACTTGCTACATTACAAGATAAATAGGTCTCCATTTTAACCCTCACAGCTTAATCTCACCTACTCCTCCAGCCTCACAGCCTAAACTCCCCTGAACAAATGAGATTTATATTTCACCAACAAAAGATCGTTTCTATTACTATGTAGGTTTGGAAAAGTGATCCAGTGTACCATGTAGACCAATTTCAGAGGAATTTCAAAAACCTGTGTAACGTTAACCATGGAGGAACAAATATATAGGTATTGCTGAATCATTATCATCAATCACCTGATCATACTGCGAGTTATTGTGAATCTTTGGTAAACGTGTTTGCGGAAATTGTGGTGAGTGCTTCAAAGAAAGAGAGCAAAGTCTGCGCGATTACCTTCCCCCGCTTTGTCTGCAAATGTATTTAGGCAGGAAAATGATCACACTACTGTAGGTAAGTGAATCAGCCTAGTTAAATATGCAATAATTTGCTATATGTACGTTTTACTGCATTTCAGTGGTTCCTTGGGCACAGTGTTCAAACCGGATCTATATGTGCCACGTGTGAAACTCGTTGTGCCGAAAAGAGTTCCCTTTCTTTAAAACGCCATCTAAACAGGTTTTAGCAGTGTAGCAGCGGTTCCAGGATGTTGCTGGAAGAGTGGATGTAACTGCTTATTGCATTATTTTGTGCAAAAAAAGCATGATCAGTTATAAAAAGAGGGACAACCACATGTATAGAGCGTATCACTGGCTAAAAACGTAGAATTTGTTGGAGAGTAGTAAGAATGCCAAAAGGCGAGATGCATAATTTGGGATGCTTTCTGACAATATTTGGTTTTTGCCGCACCTTTCAGGTCAGACTTTCGGTACAACCAGTTGAATGTAGAATTTCCAGAGCAGTTTGTAGGAAATCATCCAAAGTGGACTTCTGTGGGAAGCAACATCGACACACGATGAGCTTCACCCTGATTATGGACCGTTCGGCTTTCGCCAAACGGTCATTCCAAAAATTGCAATATGTGATATGTTCTTTCCCTTGTTAAAAAAAAGAAAAAAACTGTCGTGAACTGCCAGCAGAAGCCAGGTCTAGCGGGAGC
>KN172426.1:34920-71836 GCA_000757755.1 Steinernema glaseri
AGGCACCTCTGAGGGCGTCTGGATCGGTGACCGGTGGTTTTTTCTCGCCTTTACCACCAAATATCGGGCCTGGAACGACATATACTTGAAAATGCAGATGACGCTCGCCAGTAGGTCTCAACTTGGCGCCATTATGACGCACATCTTCTAGGTTTGAAAATAAAATTATTAGAGGAGTCTACAAACGTAAATAACTTTATGAAGCAAAAAAAAACCAAAGGAGCGGACGCCTCTGGACTTTCTCAGGTCAAATGGTAAATTCTGACAATAAAGGTCCATAATCAGTATAAACCAATCCAGATTCTCCCGAGCTTCGACCACTCAACCAACATCCTGGTTACCAGTGACGTCTTAGTTCTAGAGCGTTTATAGATCGCCCCTTCTTAAACGTCCTCAATGGCAGGGCTCATAATTCCTTGGAAGCGCTATTTCCTAGAGCAACCCCCTTTCAAGACTCTCCATGTTCACGTCCTCATTGTCATCACGATTCATAGAATGGGTGTGATGCGCACGCTTGTCGCCTTGTTGTTGGTGCGTGTATTTGGAGTCCGCGTTTGTTTTCAGAGATCTCCCCTAAGAACAGACTTAGGCATGTATTGTTATCTTCGCGTGGACTGACACGAAACAATGGACAACAATTGAGCTGCCTACAGAGGATTCCCGGCACTATGTAAACAGTATAGAATTTCTGACATTTCAATTAATAACTCGTGTACCTCCAAGCCACCCCCTCTATTTGCTTGCAAATGTATTTAGTCGTCGAATGTCATTTTTCTTTATTTCACGTTCGCAGTAGTTGGGCAATCATAGCATGGTGGTCGGTTGCCTAGGATCCAGCCAGGGCCAGTTGGCTTCGCTACGGTGTCTGACCATCGTCGACTGCGCTAAAGGACATGCGCTAGTCTGTTTCATCTATGTTCCGCTGTGACTCACCTTCCCGATCCGGCGATTCGGTGTTCGAGAGGAGCCTAAACGGATGCATGTGCAAGGAATGAATTCATAATGGCCAGAATCAACCGGAGTCACTGTCCACCGCTAATCGATTATTTAAATGTTTCACATGAGATACTTTATATTCATCGGAGCCGCGCACTTGCCGACTTGACGCCCCGCCTCTCGAAGTGCGAGCTCGAAGCCGGCAGAAAGTTAGCGGTCTTTATGCGTAATATCGGCGAATCCGTGATTAGCATCGGGTTGTTATTCTGTGCCGGGATACCCTCTACCCGTCCAACACGAGTTAACTAGGTGCGACTAATTAACGCCTGGAGTGTTAGTTGCAAAATGTGAGGCCCGCTTAAGGGGCACGTGCGCTCAGGTACCTGATGGCCGGCGTTGTTGTCGCCGAGAGGAGCGTCTGCTTTTCCGCTGAATTGTTCATGCTGTTCCTGCCGCGGTGGTTGCCGAGAAGACTGAGCTCTGAAACAGCTTTGATTGGGGCTCGTTTTCAGGGAGTGCGCTCCGCGTCAAGAAGCGGTTTATGGTATGCGGCGCCTTCACGTTTACCATGATTCTGCGCGCACTTCTTCTCGCACTCTGTACTGCTAAACTCCCGTCCCTTGCACTGGAGTGCTTCGACTCGCCCATGGCAAAGCCTCACCACATCGTTCGATGTTCACCTGGCCAGGTATGCTGCGCTTCAAAGCCTAGATGGGACATTTCGAAGATCAGAAGGTTATAACCCTCTAAGGTCAAATTTCCCATCACTTTTGCAGAGAACATGTGCAATGCTCGTTCTCCCTGGCTAGAGTTGTTTGTGCCTAATTGGCAACATTATTTTTAGTCCTGTTACGACGAGTACTACGCATTCAACACGTCCGAAGGCCACGTCCGGCAACACTTCGACCGCTTCTGTGTTTTCCAGGCGCATTGTTCGCAACGAGGCATTGACAATGGCTGCTTAAGCCTCGACGAACTGGACGAGGTGGTGCAACGCACTTTCTACGACAACATCAAGAAGTACGACAAGGTACGGGTTAATTCCATCGCGTTAATCATATCTACCCCAATCGCCTTTGCTTCTAACGAAGTTAAGAGAGGTCGTGGCACGTTTTTAAACGAATAAGCTGCTCAAAGAGTTCCTAGATCAATCGAAATCAGATCCTTCACTCGCGCTTCTGCTGTTGCGAAGAAGACGGATGCAACTCGTTCAGCTCGGCTGACTCTCTCCTCAAGTTCAACGTGACGTCCACTTCCGGCTCCCCGCAGTCTTATTGCTGGTCACTTATCGCTCAGATCATATCGCTGACTCTGTCTCTTATCCTCACATCCTGACTATGACTTCCCGCTTTGTCGTATCATGTACATAACCATACCCCGTGAACGCGATAAATGGACATACCCTCCTTTTCCATCGTGTCGGGAATGTAATGGGCGAGTTTCGTCAGCTGCTGTATGAGTTCCCACAGCTGACTGGATTTCTTTAAATGAGCGCCTTTTACTCGTGTTTGCACGCATCAGTTTACCTCATGCAGATACTTCTGGCACAGATGGTTCTCCTCTTCCAACCGACTCAAATGCTCTTTCTCGTTCCCGTGTCGACGCCTAAAAGGGACTAGCAATCCTTCTCGCTGGCGATGCAATTTAATTACGTCGATAATTGCCGGTTAAGATTTGCCGCATTTCGACCGACCACCGACTTCATCATGCCCTTCCGGTAGCGCTGCTCGCATCCGCTTGGATTGCGCAGGAGCTCGACCACCTGTCATCTCACGTTGCGAGGGGAGCTCGGCGCCAACATTCCGCTTACCTTAGGGACGAACACGAGCGAGAGCGTGAGAGTGGTGCAAAAGATGATGAAGAAGCTCGTTAGAGCATATGCCTCGTTTACTCTGTCCTTAAAAAGACATGAAGGCCCGTTGTGCTCCTTGTGGATCAAAATTTTCCTGATGACAAAAGTTCAAAGAGACAGAAGACCATAAATGAATGATTGGCAGAAATGCTAGAAATACTCTCCAGCATGCTTGGCCGATTTTAATTTGATTTTTTACAATGGAATGTCATAGGTGCAAACATTACAGACCTATGTAGCCATGTTGACATTTTCTACGAGACATCGACTAATATTTTGAATTATTATTATTTTTTTAAACCGGTAAACGTTTTTCATGCAGTCAACCATGTTTTACCTGGAGGATGAAGGCGAGTGAAACACCAATCACGCACATAACCACGACGTTATACACGCACATCCCGATGTATTTGCTATCGTTCAACGCAGGCACGTTGACATGGCGCGTTTCCCAGGCAAGGAAGCAACCAAGTATCTAAGGAAATGATTGAGTTGACAAACAAGGCGAACACTATTACCATAAGAAGTCCCTTTGTGCCGAACAGAATTAGCTCGAAAATGATGGACTTTGGGCTGTGACACCGTTCGAGCTCCGGAATGATCAGACGGCTTTCGGAGTACTGTAACGAGGCGTGTCAGTGACGAAGAGTTCAACAAGGGCGATACCTGGGTGTATTGTGAGGAAACAGTGAATTTAAAGGGCGAAAAGAGTGACCAAAGCGTGAGGACGATGGTGTCGACGGCAAAGAGTGAGCCGACAATGAGGAGCAGCTTCGAGTCCTTGATCGCCTTCTTGTTCATTCTGATGTTGGTGAATATCGAGTGTACTCGCCATGTCTTCGCGAACATGGAGCCAAACGCAATGGTGAATCCGACGCAGAGCACCCATGTCTTCGCCTAAGATTCGGTCGATTTCATAGAACGCCGTTGCAAATGCATTTCCTCATTTCGGGGAATTTATCAATAGGAATAGCTCTTCAACGAGCGATGAACGAATGCTACTGATGTCAATTGCGGTCACTTGTTTTTTCCCGTCTGACATCTCCTTAATGCTTTTGTTTGTTTCATTCGAACATGCTGAGATTCGATTGACGCACTGTCTGATATCTCACAGCAGACGCCACTTCTCGTGTCTCTATGAACGCTGACTGCATATCCAGCAATGTAATGGATGTTTTGAAAAAAGATTTGATTTCCGGAGGGTCACATTTTAACTGCACCACAAATTATGGCTGCCTGAAGGTTTACAGCCTATACCAGTGTAGACTGGCTAAGTTAATTCTATCGTCCAGTGTAGCTCATTAAAAGGGACAAAAAAATTAAGGAGAAATAATTCTCGTCTTTGCTTCTCCTCGTCGTAAAGTTGATGTTTATCCGATCTAACACGACTTACATAGCAGAGCTTGACAAAATTGCCCGGGTTGACAAAGCGAGTGTCGATTCCCAAGAGGATGACGGACACGTATGCGAAGATGGATCCCACTATTATCAGATTGTTCATGTTGGGACTTGACATTTTAATAAATCTGCAACAGAATATGATGGATAGTAGACGACTAACGACCGTCTGGCTAACCTGTGGCTACGGTAGCGGACGTTGATGATCAGAAAGACCAGCGCTAAGCACACCCCGATCAGCGACAGCAAGGCAGCAACAATGAAAATTATGTAAGACACATATTGGCGTTCGCGCACGACGATGGTCGAGTCGAGAGGGGGCTTCCAGCCTGAACAGCAAACCTTCATATTACTCCTAAGGGTGGCGCATACCATCCAGTTGTTCAGGATACAGCGTGAAAGAGTCGGCTGCACCGTCGTAGGTTGCAATATTTACATAGGAGTCGTTGCGCCATTGGTAGACGTCGACGAGTCCAAGACGTTCGTTGTTTTCAAAGCGAATTTTACCCTAAACACCTGATCTTAGCTTAGGGCTTGAGATGGAACATGCCGTTAATCCGTCAAAAGAGCTATTATTAATCGCAGAAAGAAGTAGATCGTGGGAAATGTCCGAAGACAGGTTGAGCGAGCGTCTCACGGCCAACACCAACGTCCAAATGCCGTCGTACACATACGGTCCATAGGCACTGGAGTTGCAGTCGTGATTTGTGCAAACCGAAAAGAGTTCATCTCCAATCTCGCCAACCGTCTGGAATGGAAGGTAGGACAGATAGAGCCATTCCCCACTACCTTTTCCGACATCAGTGTAAGATCCCTTTCTGGCCTGCTTGAGGCAAACTCCAACGCGAAGTGACCCTCCAGCACTTTACTGATTTGCTCTTCGGTGCAGTTACTGTCCATCCTATTCGTCCACCAGGAGGATTTGTGGTAGCCCGGCAGAATCCATACGTAGTTGGGTCCGTACATACCCTTCTCATATGCTTCACACATCACTCGTACGGCCAACTCCGAGTCGAAATCCCCGATAATCACGCGCACATCTCGTCGCTGCAACAGAACTCTTTAATGAATGTGGAAATGGTAAATTTTTTCGCTTCATCAAGGCATGTAATCTCATAGGCCTAGAAGTCTCGCGCACAAACCTTCAGTTCCGCAAGACCCACAGCGACGTTTTCGAACTCGTCCACTGTGAAGCCGGCAGTGTAGATGACTTTTATACCGTACCCATGTTCCAGTTTTGTCGTTAGAGACTCGTGAGGCTGAACGTGGCCCATGAGCAAAGGTAGGCACAGGTGACATACCAGTGCATAACGGGGATCATCACTTTGTTTGACAGTTCCTACTCGTGTCCAGTTGAAGTAGTAGACGAGGTTGCATCTGGCTGAGTTTATGTTTCGGTCGCCCGGGACAATTCGGAAGAACGTCGGGTACAGCTGAAAGGGCCCTTGGAAGCGCTGTTCGGGTGTTCCTCGCCAAGTGTGCTCTCTTGGCGAGAAGGGATCCAACAAGAGGAACAAGTGTGTTTACATGTTTTGTTGGCGGACGGCAAAGAAAAGAGGACTGTTTACTTATAAGATCCTCTTTTGCGACTCATGAAGCAGACCATAAAACTTTGAAAAGCACTTCTTTAAATTCGCGTCAATCGAAAGAAAGCGACTCTGCTTTGTGCTGCCCAGTTCAGTCCAAAAAAGAGGGTAGGCGACTATGGTACCACTTTTTTGTACGACGACGGCGATGCTCCAGCTGACCCTGTTGACTCCTCACTGAGAAGTGAGAGGGGATTAAATGGGATTTAGACATTTGCAAATTGAATTTTCCTACGTACCACAATGAGGGTCGTTGCGTAGCTAGATATCTAAACATGGAACTCGTCGTCCCTCGCGTTTTCCGTTTTAAACGTTCACGCCGAGAAAGTGGTTCATCTTAAATGCCGATTTACATATATATGCGAAGCATCGCGTTCCCGAGCGAGCAGTCCAAAATCTAATAAATATGAATGAAAAAGTAAGGCTCGTTAAGGGTTGCTTTAATGACCCGAGTGAGGAAATGCGATCAGCGGAGCGAATGGGTCTGGATAATCACCTCGTGTGACTCGGCGGAAGCGAACTTCGCATGCGTCTCGGCGTAAGACAGATGCAGAAGGTGCCAGAACTTGGACGCCATCGCCACCGGCTCGTTAACGTTGGTGCACATGTCGCCGAAAAGAGCGAATGGCCTCGGTGAGTGGTTCATCAAGTCGAACAACGCTTTCATTCCCATCGATGTTTTGCACTGAAAAGAAGCATTCCAGCCACAAGAGGGACAGCATCTCCACCTGAGTGTCCTTAAGAATAAGCTTGAAGTCTATTCCGTCCAGAAGACACGTATTGTTGTTGATGTGTTCGAGAGCCAGGTGAATGACAGGTTCGATCTTCTCGCGGTAGGGCTGCGGTAGAAAAACGCCCAAAGCGATCGTGCGCGTCGGCTCTCCCGGACATTGTATGGCCGTTACCGTAGTCACCGCCGCGACAGCCAGCAGTAGAAGGTGTTCCGTCGGTAAGGCCATTCTAGCCGGGAACTAGCATGACGATTGCCTTCACCTCACCTAAAGGACAAAAACGATCGAACGCACTCGGTGAATCCTCGCGATGTGATCATAGTGCGCTAGAGGCAGTGAGCGATGTAAATGTTCGAAGACGACTCCGGCCCGATCTAATCAGATAACCATTGCCCAACGGGGACACTCCCGCGCGAGCAGGAGGAGACGACGACGACGCAGCCGCGAGAGAGCGACCGACTTCTTTTAGGGGATTCGAGTCGCACGGGCCAAAAGCGCGCGAAAAATGTGACAATATTTCAATTTAACATAAGCACCATAGAGGAAGAGTGGGAGTCGCCGAAAAAGACGAGCACGAAGATGTAGTCCAAATGCCGAGAGGAAACTATTTCCCTTACAATTAAGGACCTATTCCCAGGGCTGCCTCGCAACTAGCTCATCGTTGTAGGTAGCGCAATCTAGGACATGACATGAGATATGAGCAAATTGCCACTGTACGAGTGAAATCGCATGCTAGCAGTTAATAAGCGGTCAGGCAATGCAGGTGCTTTGCGCCATTCCTCATCGAGCAAGAAACTGGTGGGCTTCAACTACCCAATGCCTCAATGCTTTTTGCTTCTCATCGAAAAAATTATTCAGCGCAGACGAAAAGGTGTCGCTGGATCGCAACAAAATAGCCAATAAGTGTAAACTCGTTTTCTCTCGAGGGCGACGGGAAGAGTCCACGGAGGGGCCGCCTTTGCACCCAAAAAAGGAATAGTAATAAGAAAAGGATGGGAAAGGGGACCAAATGGACGTCTCGTGCTCGAAGACACGTAAATCGATTCAACCTCAACACCTTTAACACTACGAGAATGGGACAACGAGGTGAATTATGAATTCAATAGCCGGAAGAAAGGGGACAGCTGAGAATCTAGCTGTGAAGCTTCCACAGGACAAAGTGTGAAAACACATTTGGCCGCAAAAATCATGATGATTCGACGCCAAGCCACTTAGAAGCGAACAGTTGCGGCGCCGCAACCCTATAACAAATGATCGTGCCACTGGAAATACGGGTGCACAGACCGACTTTCCTAAATTTATGGTTTATTACCTGCTAGAGCGTATGCCCCTCATTCGTTTCCAATAATCCATTACGCCCAAATAATGAGGAAATATGTTGGGCTAGTACAGATCTGACGGCCCATGTTTCATTAGCTTGTTATTATATGAATTTATTTATTCTATGCACGACATCAACATCGAATGTAAACAGCGGAGGAGAGGGAAATTCGAAGATTGAACTATTCTAATTTCTGGTTATTTGTATGTCCTACCGGTTTTAGTGTAAGCAATTCATGCCCAAGTAAGAAGTCCCGTGCTCTTCCTACTATTCTAATCGTGTGCTCAAAACAAAGGCCATCTGTTGGAGCAAGCTTAACAGAATCTGCCCGTCGAGTGTTAAATTGTTTATTCCGCAGCTACTGACGACTTAGAGCCAAGAAAGGACTGATGTGAATGCCTGTGCATCTTTGCACGTTCACGGACTTCTACACAGACTGCTTGACCCACAAATGGCCTCACCGCTTATGGTGTACGATATGAACAAAAGTCGCTAACCTAGATTTTTGCAAATTCATTTATTAAGCATACATTAAGGTAATGGAAGTATAGAAATATACCCGATAAATCAATCCTGATGCTGCAAGCTTCTGTTCACAAACTGCTGCAGTAAAACTTCGGCCTTGTAAATGTTCAGGGCAACCACAAGGAACATCACTCCTCCGATCGCTATATGTGCTCCGTTGTGTACAATGCCTGCGGTCGAACCGAATATCTGGAAAGAGTAAGACTGTTGAACCGGTCTCATACCACTGGCATACCAAATTTGACAGGTTTGTTACAAAGAGTGAAAAGACTAGAAGCAGAATGGTAGACGTTGATGGAACCATGTCCAGTAAAGCAGGAGTCCATTTGCCTAGATACTGCCGAATGTGCTGCCAGCTAAAAATTCGGGTGGAGATAAACAGGACAATAGTTGCGGCAAACCTGTAAACAATTCGTACAACCATATTTATGGAATTTGCTAATATGAAACCAAACGCCGCGAAATAGAAAGAACAAGCAATGTTCATTCCAATGTGCAGGAAGGCACATCCAAACAAAAATCCGATATGAGCGAATATCTGAAAGGAATATTGGTAACGTATAATGATGTTGACAATTAATTACGTCGCTGTTCGACATTGTAGCAGCAGCAAAACATTCGGTTATCCCGTTCACAGCCATGACAAACAAATAGCCGAGATAGCATGATAGTAAAGCTCCACCTAAATAAAGGAAAGAGGAGCAGTGGACTGAAGAAGGATGTGTAAATTACCTTGGTTTTTGGAAAGGAGTTCACCGCCATACACTCCTACCGCGAGTCGAGAATACGCAATTCCAAAAACAATAATCCCAGACGAAAGGAGTGTCGTTCCTCGCAGCAGATTCTTAAGTGTAGAAACTCCATTTGAAACCTTTGCCTGTAAAGAAAATATTGAAAGAAAAACCTTGGGTAAGGGTAGACTCACCCTCGGTTGATTAGAAATCGCCACATCGCGTTCAAATTCATTTGAAAAGTAAAGATAAGATGACTCTTCAAGAGGTGCGAGGACGATACGAGCAACCAAGCTTCCAAGTTTTTCAATTGCGTCATAAACAGCTGGAAATAGAAATTGTATTATTGGCATATTTTACGAACGGGGGAATCGATATAAAAGGAACTACTATTTCCTTCAAAGATTTATAGAGCCCGGTAAACTCATAAAATTGGTTGCGTTTCTCGGCAGGGCCCTCACCATTTTATATTCCAGCAGCACATTAAGCGAACATTACTCACATAAAGATATTACTTCCACATTTCAGTGAGAATTTATTGGACAGAGCGTTGCTCAGGATGCTAAGATTAAAAGAATACCTACCTTGGTTAGCAAGGCCGATCGTATTGGAAAATGTCATGACAAATCCTGACCCATCAGTAAGCAGCTGTTTAAATATGGAATGCACCAAAAACGATCCAATTTGCTTTAAAACAGACTTGTCGAGGCCATACTGTGCGGATGGAAAGTAGTTCCGGAAGCTTACGATACCCAACGGCGCATCTGTGAAACTTTGGCTCAGAGTCCGTTTGTAGAAATGAAGAAGGTGTGCGCCAAGATATACGGAAGAGCTTAATAGCTGAAAAGGGGAGACTGATAAGAATTGGATGAATATGATCTTACCTGCGCTAAGCAAAATCCGGAGAGCGGATCAACAACAGCCCATCGAATGAGAACAAGAGCAAACAGGCGTTGAGAAAGAATAAGCAAAGACTGAGCAAACGCGAAGTGGCGAGCTTCACCAGTCTTCTGAGAGATGATTGCGAAGGGTTCAGCAATACATTCGATGAAAGCGGAAAGCACGAAGGATATTACTACCCAAAGATATCCATGTGCATATTCTGTTGGTACCGAACCAGATGCAAGATAATACCAGAGCGGAACCAATGGAATGCTGATACATAAACAGGTGATGGGTGCCAGCCAAAGATGATTCACATAACGCGGAGTAGATTTCACTGGTAGACTTAAGCACGTCTTCCGCAAAGGTTCCCGAACGAGGAAGAGGATGGTTGTATATAGCAAAGTCAATCTAAATGGAGTTAATGAGAAAAGAATACAGTCAAACTAGGAGACACCAAGAAGGTTATGAAGTTGACAGAACCGTACCTAACATTAACTAATCCCAGCAAAGCGGCGTCGACAGTACGGAGAAGATAGAGGTTAATCGCGAACGAGCATATCCTTGAAATAAGCTAAAAATATTCCATAAGTTATGGCACGCACGAGAAAACAGTACCTGTCCCGTTAAACTGACTAGGAAAAAATTGAGCAAAGAAGGAGTTGCCATGTTTGGCAGCTGGCGTTCTCAACTTTATCGTCTAAAGCCGTGTCACATTCGGCATTACAGACAGCCAAATCCGCCTTCCCGGTCTGGCACGTCTTCCAAAGGCTATAAGACTCCTAAAAAGATTGCATTGCGACGTGTAGACGATGGTTCTGTTCTCAGTTCGGATCGGTTTACTGTCGCGTGATAAATGCGATGATGGCGGGTGGGATGTCATGATCTAGTGATGACGTAGCAATGCGCGTGTGCGAGGACGGTCACTTCATGTGTACGCGTTATGTACTCCCGAATAGCAGCGCCCAGTTGTCAGATCTGCACTTGCATTTGCCATTGTCCCTTTTGCCGCGGCTTGCGATTGATCGCTACAAAGTACAGCTGACCACGACGACAAGTCGATCGCAGTTCACTCTATCTAGCAGCACACCGACGAACCGCCGCACTTCTTATTAGTGCGGTGACTCCATTTTTATCGTGTTGCTGCTCTCTACATCGAACGTTATGCGCGGAGACGGTTGCACCATTGTAGAGAAATATCTGTTCTGACGAATTTCATCCTTGCTTCTTCTTTTTCTTATCACCGCGCTGAATTCTAGTTTAGTCTTCATTTTTGGACTAAAGTAAAGGTGGAATTTTATTGAAAGTGGCGTTAGCATGATGTTAACAGGGCTGGTGATTTGCGCGTCACGCGATGGACACGTGGAGCCTGCCACACAGACAGTTGCGATGGCTCTTGGCGGGTGACGCGTGTGCGTAGTGCGGATGATTGTGTTTAATAGCAGAACGAACGCGCGGATCAATACGCAAGCAACTCCACACTGTTCCTTTGTCGTTTCAGGCTGTATTAATCCGACGATGTCCTGGCTTTGGGATTGGATTAACGGAGCTCTGAGCTTTCTCGGTTAGTACTCTTCTGAATTTCTCAATTCATCGTATTTTGTATTTCAGGTCTGTACAAGAAAAACGGCAAACTTGTTTTCCTCGGGCTCGATAATGCCGGAAAGACAACGCTTCTCCATATGCTGAAGGATGACCGGATGGCTCAGCATGTCCCCACCCTTCATCCAAGTAAATTAATAAATTGAAGAAAGTTTACTATTTATGTATCTGTATTTCAGCATCTGAAGAACTTTCCCTCGGTGGAATTCGTTTTACTACGTTTGACCTCGGTGGTCACGCTCAAGGTTTGTTTGTATCTCAATTAAAAGAAGCTTTAAGCTTTACCATTTTGCAGCACGTCGTGTCTGGAAGGATTACTTCCCCGCTGTTGATGCGATTGTGTTTCTCGTCGATTGTGCGGATCTGGAGCGTATTCAAGAATCGAAGGACGAATTGGCTAGCCTGCTTTCCGATGAGCAGGTGTCATCGTGTCCCGTTCTTGTGCTTGGCAACAAAATCGACAAGCCCAATGCTTTATCGGAAGATTATTTGAAGTACCATCTGGGAATCCAGCAAATGTGCACAGGAAAAGGACAAGTTTCGCGATCGGACCTGGCCACCCGTCCGCTTGAAGTTTTCATGTGCTCCGTCTTGAGGCGTCAAGGATATGGAGAAGGATTCCGTTGGCTTTCGCAGTACCTTGACTAAAGAGATTCACTGACCTTTTTATCTTTCGAACTAATTGTATGATAACTGAATTAATGAAGTATGTGATAATACGCTGAAGTAAATGGCTGTGGGCCTGTACCGAATTCGCGTTAAGGATCGAATAAATATGTGTTATTTCATATGTTACCTGTCGTTCTGCACACTATGAATTCAGGGGAAATTTTGTGGCTTTCTCGCATTTACGTGAAAATGCTCGTTCCTTAAATCCGCTGACCTCTCCATCTTCCGGGCCAATTATATAACTGATGTGAATTAGTGAGCTTCGTGATAAGACATTCAGCAGGAGAAGCCTTAAACCTGTACTGTGCTTTTTGTTTTTCGCCTTTACCTAAAGAAGACGCTAGTTCCTTCTTACACCTACGTCTACATTCAATTTTCACACAATGGGTTCGTATGCATGTTTGTCTGTCGGAAACATGAATTGGGCTCCGCGCATGCTTCTGACGCTCTGATAAGTTCCGGACGCTTTAGGTGCTCCTCCTGTTTGTAGAAGCAACAAGAATCCGTTCTACGGACACAATAGTAACGGAGAGAGCGGAAACCCAGTGAGGTCGAGATTCACCAGTTTCTGCTGGTCTCACCACGACCGTTCAAAGGCGTTGCCTGCGTATCATACCTATATTGCCCGATGGAGTGCCGGCTAGTGCTGATGCGGCGAGCGAGCGGCGGACAAAGTATGGTTTGCTTCTTTTTCGAAAATCCAGGATTAAAATTTACAGTATCTCCGGATGAAGCATTGTATTCTTGGCGAAATGTTTTCAGCATGACACGTGAAGATATTCTGAGAGTACAAGCTGCTCTTCATTTTTTACTTCCGAAGGTGGTTGTTACTGCTGGTTTTCATGTCCAGTATTACCGCGGGGAAGCTCGGGACTTGCTAAATTGCTAAACCGCGGGAACTGCTAAATTCTTGTGACGGAGTTTGCTAGATCCTTCCGGTCAGCTGCATTCCGCCAGTTGTATTTCCCTTGGCTTCTGCTTTTTTTCCGACCGACGTGCGCGATTGCATTGCATGTTTTAATGTTCGAGTATTCACTAGGTGGCTATCTTTCAGGTATAATTACAAGATGTCTGACGGAGTCGTCACGATCCGCACCCGTAAGGTGCTAACCAACCGCCTTCTTGCTCGCAAGCAAATGGTTTGTATTTTTACTGAGGACCAGTTCACATATCTGTATTCCAGGTCGTCGATATTGCCCACCCTGGACGTGCTTCCATCCCCAAGTCCGAACTACGTGAACGTTTGTCTAAGATGTACAAGACCACCTCTGATGTTGTCGTTCCCTTTGGATTCCGTTGCCAATTCGGCGGTGGAAAGAGCACCGGATTCGCTCTGATCTATGAAACTCTCGACCAGGCTAAGAAGTTCGAGCCTAAGTACCGCCTCAACCGCGTATGTCGTCCTGTGATTGTTATTCATTCTATCTCATAATTTTAGCTCAATGGAGTCAAGGTTGAGAAGAGCGGCCGCAAACAGCGCAAGGAACGCAAGAACCGCCAGAAGAAGGTTCGCGGAACCAAGAAGGCCGGAGTTGGTGGCAAGAAATAAGATGTGCTCCATGTCTCCTTTTTGTTATTGTTTCGTTATAAACACACTATTGTTATATGTCTGTCTAATATCAGCGCAGTTAAACGTGGATCAGAGTTGAATGTTCTCGTAGTGGTTCAATTCAATGCCAGGCGGAAGCTGTCCGGTTGGCCTGCGACGTCAGCAGAGCTGTCATTGACCCGAACCTCCGGGTGGCCCGACCCGCAACGCAAAAGTTCGCGTAGCCCGACCTGTGACCCGTTCCGATGACCCGAGATTCCGGGTCGACCCGATGACAGCTTTGATTACCATGGGAGCCTTTCCACTGGATAAGGGGCGCAAAGCTCCTGGATCTCTTTTCAGAACAGCGTCTTGTGCAACCGTCATCTATCTGTCTGTCTGAGATTACAGCTGTCTAGACGGCCATGCTTGTGTTTGTGTAAGCTTTATGGCACCACAACTAACTGAACTCCAGGAAACCTGAAACGTCCACAGCATTTAGGCTACCACTTTAGCTGCAGCTGGATAGCAGATTGAAGGAGAATTATCATAAGAGTTATGTGAAAATTAAAGCTTATACAATTTTGCACATGGGATGGGTGGGATTCTCTCTTCGCACACATCTTCTTTGTCACACGTTCAGAAACGACGTCCAACCGCTTTTTAAAGTCACCACAACGATGGACGCCGTGCCTCTGAAATTCGTCGACTCCGTGGCTGAGCTGTTCGATGGCCAAACCTTGAAGCAACTGACTAAAGAAGTGATCCACCCCCTATGGAAATCTGTCATCGATGTCCATCACCGTAATCGCGTCTACTTCAGAATGAATCTAGAATGGACCGAACATGGAATCAAGCATGCCTTCTTTAAGGACGACCACAGAGATACTCGTGTTAGCCTGGAAACGATCCGAAGGAACGCACGCTTTGCCCGAATCATCGAGATCTCAGACACGCCACTTCGCCATTTTTCCTGGTGGAAAGACATCGATCCGCTCGGGGAAGCGGAGGCGGAGAAGGTGCTGGAGAAAGTTGCGCCACAGATCGATCAGAGCTCCTACCTCTTCTGGTTTTTTGACCTTCCGAACTCTCAAAAGGTTGTATTGGCTGCGTTGTTTAACAAGGCATATTTTAGTGTTGTTGAACTGTCCTACTGTGGGCAGATCTCGTACGACTTTTTGGAATTCCAGATCAATAATGCGCCTTTCTTGAGATCGATTACCCTGGGAGAACGATGGCCGCAGTCCGTACTATCTCTCCTGGCCATTTTTTGTCTTAATGGAAAGCCTGGAACAGCTCCTGCTGTTAGGTTGCATCGCAGCAGCGATTTGGTAATCGACCGTGGCTACATGGAGAACTTCTTGGACTGCTGGAAAACGAATGGAATGTTGCATATGTACTTCTTATGTCCTAATGAAATGGTAGACGAAGAAGGACGCCGAGCCCTGATGGGCAAGGGCGTAGTGACTGAGTACGAGACGGGCAGGCTTTGCAGCGTCTTGAAGCACGAAACGGAGAAGTCCATCGCCGTTTGCTATCCACAGAACTGTGAAGACTACTTACTGAACTTTTACACCTGTGAGTGTCATCTCAACCCTCACAACACTGTGTTTGAGAGATGTCAACTGGGTTACTACTTTCCAGAGTTTCACAACTTTTAGTCGATCTCTTAAGTATTTGTTTGTCTAAGAACTAATTCTATAGTTACATAATAAATGGAACGGAAATTGTCTGACGTGGGATTCTGCTTTTACACCCCATTGTCCGCTCATTCAGAAGTGTCATAGCCAGATCTGTCATTTACCCGCAATTTTCGGGTAACTCGACCCGTGGCTCGAATGTTCGGGTGAACCGAACACTGACTTGAGATTTCGGGTCGACTCGATGATCAGGGAGCTGCTGTTCGATGGAAATTAGCCACAAGACTGGTAAGTGATTCACGGTAGCTACCGGGCTCGGTTTACACCATTACCTAGTAAAGGTTCGTGATAGCTAGCAAGATGTTTGAAGAGTTTACAATCTTGAGCGGCGCCCTCACTGGACCAGTAAGTGATACAGGCTCAGACTGTGCTCTCTGGTTGGCTCGGCTTTTTTGTTGGTCCTAATTATTTTGAATGGAGTGTCCAGTTCATTGATAAGCTTACAGTTCGGCAAGATGTCCTATTCACGAGTTCTGTTGACGCAAGATTCCTTTAACTTGATAAATTAGCTGCCCTCAATTTGAACGAGACCACACATGCTGATAATGCAGCTCCTTCACTTACATACCGCCCCAAACGGCGGCTGTTGTCGTTGTGGTCAAGCTTCTGTGGCTAGCGCAAATCAGCACGTGGACAGTTGGGCATTGTTGGTTATGGTGACTTCAGGACGTTACAATTGACAAACTTTGTCCTGACAACCAAGACAAACTTCTGTTAACTACGTTTCTTGAAGAATTGTTGAAGTTGTTTCTACCTTCTTGAATAACCCTAGCCATCCTGAACTGTGTATGAGCCGTAACAAATGTGTCTTTCCTATCGATGGTCGTTGGCACACCTTGCATCCATTATGCTGACAATATGAATAACAGAATTACAAAGCCAAAACACTGAGAAGTTCTCCTGTCAGCGTGAGAAGCGACTTCAAAGGACAACATGAAGTCCTACTGCTTCGTTACTTTGTGCGAAGACATTTGATAGTAAAATAATAAATTGGATCTTTAATAAAGTAGAAACTTGTGCTTTCTTTGATTTCATAACAGCCTGATAAAGCACACAAAATACTAACGTTTTCCGAGATGTTAACGGAACTGATATGACTCTTTGACGAATGTTGAGTGGGATGATCCTTTAGAGAAGAATTTCTTCTTTATCCAGTATTATCTGTTCCTTTATCTGTATAAGGAACGTGGAATAAGCGAGAATGTGGTAAAGAAACGATATTCATGGACAAGAGATGGGAGAATACCATCTATGCCAGCATGCTCACGCTAGAAGACACAAAGGGAACCCACATGCAAAATTCCCACAAACGTTAGCTATAAAAACAAAAAACTCGTATATCTCGTCGCTAACATTTACCAACGACTTCACACTTCTATCGCCTCATGAGTAACGGCTATGGAGACCTATCAAGAATCCACATTAGCCATCCAACGCCACACGGGGGTGGCGGCAACATTTGATGTCAGCGTGGTTTTTAACTAAATCTCTGTCTAATGACTAGAGCTGGTACTATTATATTCGCTTTCCACAGTCGACGTAGATGCCAAGGGTGTTATTACTGGCAGCTAGACTTCTCGGATAGTCGGGACTTCCATATGTTTGAAGTCACAATCGGTCCCTGCGGAGTAGTCTTCCATTTGTCAGCAATGTGATGTTCACACAACAACAACCTGGCGTGATCACAATTGGGCGAACTCGCATTGATTGCAATCTGCTTCCCACTTATCAGCACGTCTTTATTTAGAACGCATGACTCCGAAGGTTCAGGAGTGTTTCTCTTCGAAAAAGGCACACGTATGACTCTGCCTATTTTTTTGTTTGGACCTTTCAAGTTCTCCTAAAGGCCAGTATTTACCTCACGGGTGTCATATGTAATTTACGTTTACGCATGCTGTCCGTCTAAATAGCAACGTTGCCACCGTCCACGCTAACACTCGCATTTAAACGCCTACTTCACTTGTAGCAGGCAGCGATGCAGTCAGGCAGACTTCCTTTTCTACCATTCGCCATTGGTGGCCTGCCCTCGTCGCCACCCGGCCAGCAGAATCTCATAACAAAGTGACCCCACTTAAGGAGCTTGTCGGCGGTACTCATACTTGACGGGGATCGTCTGATTACAGCACCTTATCGGCGTTACGACGCACAGCTTGCCGGGTCACACACGCGTAACTCTTCTGCTTTTCGCCATGTCAATTGTGTCTGCAACTTATGCCGTACCTCCATCTACCTTCAGGTTCCATCGTCCATGCCTCGTTGCTCTGCGCCTTAACGCATTTTATGGAGTCTCCGTTTGAATGCAAAATCGCACCACCCGGAATTCACAATGGTACTGTGTTCATTGATGTGATTATTTTAGCGGCACGTGATAAGAGCTCAAACTGTGAACTGGCCTTAGCCGGAAATGGAGTTATTTTCAAGTATTTTTATTTACTAGGGAATGTGAAATAGCTTTTCAAGGATTTTGTGTGCTTAAAGCCTAGGTATACCCAATGATTGACAATATAGGCTCTCAAAGGACATGAAGTACTTTTTAGTTTCTTTCTTTTTTGACTTCTATCCCATTGAAATAGGATAAAGATAGTGGGATAAAACTGTGTAGAGAGAGAAGAGTCGTACATGAAGTTTGTTTGTATTGATGCAAGATACAACGGGTCACGGGTGAGCAGCCCTCAAACCGTTTTTGCAATTGACCCGGACAGCTGACCGTGGACATACAAATTTCAACGGATGAAAAATGGGGGCGCATCAGAATGCAGTCTTTAATTTTCTCAAATTTTTGTCCTCTTCCCTCCAGCATCATTAATCAGACCGTTTTTCCCTTCTTCGTCGCGGTTGCGCTATTAATGATGCAGAGCCTAGTGCTTGGAACGTGTGGGCGACAACAAGGCCCCGTGAGTCCCTTGACAGCCTCTACTAATGTCAACCGCGTGATTTCTGAGTAATTGTTGTGTTACCTCCGAGTTGCGATAAACGACACGACGCTGGAGGGCAAACGGTGTAATTTCCCCAAGGTATTCGCCAAGGCTGCACGCGTGACGTCAATGCTATCGGAGTCAGAATCCGTCCAAAACGGGCTATGGGTCTTGTAAACAAAGCCAAACGACGTTGGGAATTTGCAGCATCCCGGAATTCCACACTCTATTCTACTCTTATTTAGGCCATCGTGAAAGAAGCGATTCTATATCGGAGGACTAGATCGACCAGGGTACGGTATGGCACAGGACGTCTCTTATGTTATGCATTTCAGAGGTGGAGGGAGTGTCTTGTTCGCTTCGATCCGAAAGAGTGCGCATTTGGATACTGCGCGAACTTCCGGCGGAGCTCAAATCGGCGGCGAGCGTCGGCGTTTCAGAAGGTCAGTGTTGCGCAATCATGCATCCACGGGCCCTCTGTCCAAGGGCGAGACACACGCATGAGCGGGAATGGTGCCAGGGCGTCCCGAATTTGTCAACTCTCAGCTTTCTGCACCCATGAGTGCGTACGCACTTGTACTTCTGTGCATTTGCGTCGAGAAGTCGTGCGGATTAAGCACAATTAAGCACTGTTAGTTTCAAAGAACGAACCAATCATTGGGTAGATTATTGATAACAAAATAGCAACTGCTAGAGGACAACATTTCGAAGTTCAGAGCACAGAATCATATGCGTCTGGCAAATATTTAGTTCTGGGTTTTACCTTGTTTTCGCATTAGGAGTCGAACCGGGACTACACGCCGAATTATTGCCTTTAGCATATCTAAGCAGAATCTCCAATAGAAGGAGATTTCTTCTATTTAGTTAAACCAAATAACTCAAAGCGAGAAAATCACAGATCAACTATCAAATCAACAACTTCAACAGCATATTGTTTTTTTGACGGCTTCTTCAGGTTGCTCAGAGTATGTATGAGTTCATTGATCTGAAATGAGCTAGCTTCACGTGCATGGTGCGGTCTCACCATCATAAAATTTTCACTCGTTTCTTCTGGCAAACTGCTTCGTTTTGTGTTCAAAAGCCGATGAATCATCTCTGGAAATACCCTTTCTGGCTTGGCGGAAATGGAAGATACCAAATGCGCTCTTTCGTGCCAAGAATAGGAGACCATATTTATTCTAGTAGCTGAGAGCTTCCGATTTTGTCTGCCCAGTGAACATTAACGCTCAATCTAGGATATCGTCTTCAAAATATTCCCTAGTTTACCTTCGTCTTTTTAGAATTGCTTAAAAACCATTAAAGTTTTGGCTCAATACGTAAAGAGCACTTTATAGAACGTTTGCTACAAGGGGTTAAATTAGGTTATCGAAACATAGAGGCAATATTAAAACAGAGATCTAAGGCGTACATCAGATCTGTTTTTTTCTAAAAAGCGAGATCATCAGCTCTTCCGACCACCATCGGGGCTATTTGCTAATTAAACAAATATTGGCGGCCTCCGTTGTGTTCCCCGCAATGCTGTTCCCGACGTTGTTCCCAATGAATCCGCGGAGTGCTTTCCGGTCAAAAAGCATGGAGCCCGTGGCCAGGGTCGGTTGTGTTAGTTGCGCCCTCTTGTTTCTGCTAAGTGATGCTGAAAATTATAATAGCCGCTGGTCGGGGGAATGGGTCTAAGTCGGGAATTTATTGGTCTCTCGTTGGCATCGATGCCTTGCGTTTCTCCGTGGCTACTACGCGTTGGGTTGACCTGGGCTTCTTTTCTGTGTAGCACTTTTCTTGAGGAATATATTGCTCTATAGTGCCTCTTTTGGGTTGAATCTTTTAAACGAAAGCCACGAAATCGTCTTCTCTACACGATTCCCCTTTGTTTTATGGCCCTTGCTCAGCAATTTACGAACTACCAATTAAGGGTATCGCATGCACGAAGACACTCAAGGCATGTCTTTGGCTTCTTGAAATTCGCTTCTCCCGACAATTTGTTCTCTTGGACTTCCGGGCAGTGAGTCTCGAGCGCGAGAAAACTGCGGGCACTTATCCACGTTGCATAGTGCGATCGTCGTCCTAATTTTCTCCCCTGTCGGCGTTCCGTTGCCGCGTTTCGGCAGCACATAGATTAGGCTCTGGGCCACGCACTCGGAAGCGGAGCGAGTCGCTCGCGAACGCAATAAAATCCGCTTCGCGCGGCGATTTTTTTGTGAATGGGCGAGTGAGTGCAGGCGACTGCATAAATGAATGAATGAACTGATGGTGGTGCATTTCCCGGGCCGCCGCCAGCTTCAGATATCGCCTAGCCAAAAGCGGCGACGTGAGGGGGGTGGGTGTGGTTCCGGCGAAGTGACCTTGGTCTCATGAATGAATCGACGGCAGATTGATGACGACGCCGCCGCCGTCAGTGTGCACTTTGAGCTTTGTCGGAGCAGAGAGCGGAAGGGGGTACTGCTATTGGCAGTAGCAGCAGTATCAGCAGCAGTAATGCAACACCAATTACATAATCGAAACTCCGTGGGGACTTTGTCTTGGTACTTGCGCCAAATTTGTGTACGCTCAGTTCAATTTCGTTCGTTCACACCTAATTAACTCGAGGCTGATGGCATGAATGGGGAGCTATGGATGAATAATTCAGGCACGCCTCGCGGCTAAATTTATGGATGAATCGCTACGGTCGTTATTGTCTCTGCTCCTGCGGGACACACAAGCCATTCAGTTGGGCACAAAAGACTACAGGGCGAATACAACAGCACCAGCGAAAAGGCCACAACCATCCAAACTACAGGGTTTTATGTTCAATTGTTCACAAGTTCCTTCTTGTTCGGCTTTCATGGTTCCGCGCTTCTCATTACCGGCTTTCAGCGGAGCCGAAGACGGCTTAGATCGGCACACGCGAATAACGGAGGGGTATAATGCCATTTGCACGCGAAAAAAACACAAACGACCGCAGATCGCGGCAGAGGAGATCTGTGTCCCAAGGTGCACAAAGGTTAATGCGGCCCGCTCTTCAGGACTGATTCGTCGCGACTCGTGGTGTCCGAGTCGTACACTCCTCGTCATCCTACTCAGCTGTTCGTATCGTCTTCATCTTCTCCGCTTCTTCTTCGTTCGTCCATCGTTGCGGTCGACGTCTGCACGACGACGCTGTCGCTGTGCTCGGTCCACGGGCGATCGATTTTATTTTGGGCGAGGGTGATCCGTCCGTCGTCGGTCTCCGTTGTCACCATCTCCACCGCCACCAGCACACAGCCGCCACATGGCCGTGCCGAGAGGCGACTGATCTCGAATTGATCGACTCCGGTTCGCCTTTTTATGGCGCCTACGCCGAGTCACGGCCACTGAGCCATCGCTTCCATGCACACGGCGAACCATGCGCGTTCAGCGCCAGGCGATCACGAGCCGCCGGATGGTCTACCATCGACCGCCACCACCACCGATATTTTCGTTTGGCCCCTCAGGGAGCGGCGGTGGCGTCGCTGTCCAGTCATCAAGGCGCGCGTTGTTTCCACGCTGCCGTATACTGTAGCGGGGGGCCCCGTCGCTTTGCGAGGGCTATTTTCGCGCAGCGGCGGATTGGGATTGGGGAAGTGCGCGGGGCAGAGGGCGCCACCTCCACCACCCGACCGCTGCAGACACTCAGGTCGTGCGCCGAGCACACGACCATGTGCACGACGACTACGGCGATGTTTGTATGGTCTCTGTCGTCACCGATGCGCCTCAACAAACGCGCATAAACAATTTGCTGCCTGTTGCTGCGCGCCCATTGACCGGTGCACTCCAACCGGGAACAATCCGTGTGGGCACGTAATTTGGCCCCGTTTGCAACGGTCTGTTCGCACGGCAAAACGTTCCTCTACGTGTGCACCCGCGCGAACACGTCCTTCTATAGACTCTGTAGTGCCAGACAGAGTCACAGGGATTATTCGCATTGCACTCCGCTTCCCATTTCGGCCTCGAGCCGAGTGGATCAGATTCGGACCTGGTGTATTTTACCCTCTATTGCCTCGCGTCACATGTACGCCTTTTCAGGTCACCCCAAACGCAGGTTGGCGTTATATTCTGCTGACAGAATTTTCCGTGGCTGCACTCCATCGGAACTCAGGCCGATGTAGATTCGGCTTCGAGGTGAGTTGACTCTTGAACCCCTAATTTCCGCGATGTACCTGCTATTTATAAAGCGTGAATGGGCGGAAATGCCAGCGAGAGACTTTGTCTCCTCCATTCATATAAACATGTAATTTCCATTCCATCCCTCTTCTCGTGATTTTGCCTCTTTTGCTCCTCCTGGCGTTTTTTATATATCATCGACATCTTCGGTGATCCTTTTTTCGACACGTTCCACGCAGAACCTGCCCCATAGAATTCCCTTGCACTCAGTGGGCGTCTTGCGCAACTCGAGGCGAACCTGAGTCAGCAGTCGCAAAAAGTGACGTCCACTCCCTCTAGGGCGCAGGCTTGTCGGTAGTATGGACGCGTCGTTCGTGTGAATGAAACGTGAACAGGCGAACGGCTGCGGTGAATGAACCGGAATGCGGCGCGTTGGAAATGCAATTAAAGACGTCGCACACGAAAACACCTGTGCTGCGCGAACTATTTGCATGCGGGCAGCCGAGTCTCCGACTCCTCGAGGGTCTGTTCGCCTCCTTGCTCCATTAGAACTTGCTTACTCTGTGCTGTTCGACTTTGTTTTCAGCGCGGAGTAGTCGTTGGCGCTTCCGCAGACGCAATGCTGGTCCCTTGGCCATAATTCCGTCTTTTGTTGCTGTTGGAGTTGTTTCCGTTTTATGTCTGGCGGATCGCGGAAATAACGGCGCGCGCGCGAGCACAAAGATTTCGGTCTCGTCGTAGCCCGCCCTCGCCCCCTCCCTCCCCCATACTCTGCGTTGTTTCTGCAAGTCTGCGGGAGCGATTTGCGTAACACGTTCTTTGTTTACAATTTCTTTTTGGCCCGGAACTTGTTGCAAAGTTCGAAGGGCCGTCGAACGAGCGTCTCCGTGGACCCTTCATCAGCCCCTTTCTTCGTCTTCGCCTATTTACAACTTTGAAAACTGCTCGCTGCTTCACCCATTCATATCTGTCTTTCGACGTTCTCCTACGGCATCCCCCTTAATCCCTTTCACATTTACCCGCGCTTCAGCACTTATTTTTCCTCTGTTCCATGGTTCTCTTTTGCCGCAGCACCGCATAATTCAATTAATTTCACCAACGAATCGCATTAGCCTCGTGGTATCCGCTGTCCGCACCGATAAGGGGCCAAAAACTGCCGAAGGTGTCTCAGAGCCATCCTCGAATTTTCATCCAAATAACACGTCTTTCTTCTGCCGTCCATCCGGCTCCGGCTACATTGAAGCAGTACGCTCATCCTGGGTACGACGGACACCTCCCTCGGGTTCCCCATTTGGCGCGTTTAAAATGCCATGAGGCGGCGTACATATTTACATTCTGTTTCCGCTTTGTCATGGAATTCATTACAGCTGATTACGCCGCAAGGAGTTGTCGAATTCGGAGTGCCCAACCGTCAGGCGATGGAAGAATGGTTGTCGGCACTCAAACTACTCACCTCGGGCACCGTCCACACGGCGGATCATGACAAACAGGTAATCCTAAAACTTATTATAACTTCTCCGACCTTCTGCAAAAGCGCGTGCACCCTTAACATCCACTCAGGGAAGGAGCCCGGAAATATCTAGGCAGATTGAGTCGCGCTTCTATAAATACGCTCAAGAGATCGCGAAAAGCGTCGATTATCATTAGTCGAAATAGCGTTTAATGTGTTTTTGTTTCACGCACTAAAAGCAAGTGTGGGCAAAACCGACGCGGGGAAGTGAAATTTCTCGCATATTTTCGTTTGTTAATCGTCGCTTGTTAAGCGCCCGCGCGCTGCGTGGGTGCTCAAGTCTTAATCGGAACACGGCTGCGGAGTTCACGCAGCCCAGTGGCCAAAGAGCAAGTTGGGTTTGTGCAAGAGCCTGGATTCCGGAGGTGCAGGCGCGAGCAGGTGCAAAGAGCGCACTTATTACATTAACCCACCAAGAGTTGGGTCAACCACACACAGGCTACGGGGCCGCTTTACGCGCGCTGCTGCACAGCGCTGAACTTCCTGTGACGCAAGGATGTTTGCTTTTTCATTCAAAACACCTATTTGGGAAGATTAATTAGAGATCGGCGTTAATGCGACGCGATGAGAGGCGTTCTTGCGCCGTTCTTCGGTCGAGCGGCAACCTGAGGGTTCTTTCCTCCTCAAAATTTAGGCCTCGCTTTATGAGAGACCATTGCTTTTTATGGATTTGGCGGATTTCGCACGTGCGATGGAATCGCTTTTCTTGTTCGCCGTAGGCGTGTAATGTTCGCGCGATTACAGTGCTTACGGCCGGATTAGGCTCTACCGTGGTGGGGGCGATAAGACGGAACTACGAACGTTTTCAAAAGAGCTTTTGTTTGGATGGAAGACTTTCATCTTTGGCGAAATTAGAATAGCTCACCGTGGCTGCTTCTACAGCAAACAGCGATTTTTAAAGTCCCATCGAAGCCTAGGCCGCTTCCAACCTGAAATGGATAGACGAGGGAGCCCATGAGGGAACCGCCTGAATGAGATGTCTGCTAGCCTGTTGCCACCGACAGAATCCAATTTCGGTGCATTCATTCGCGACTGTTGACTAATGCTTGTTTATCCGACTCTAAGGTTACAATCCTCTATGGAGATTACCGTTTGACGCAATCCCGCAAAAATCAAAGATCGACGTCAGAGGCTGTCTGTTTTTTTGTTTCATCCCACGGCTACCGTATCCCACTGTTTCCATCGAACATTCATGGAAGAAGAGGTTTTACAAAGTTCCATCGTTCACCTTTGGCCTATCTACGATGCAACCAGCGCAGACATGAATAATTGGCACGCAGCTATTCCTGGAGGGCCGGAAATTATTCATTGGTCTCTTCTGAATAATTCACTGAGCTCGCTTTTCCTGAAAGTGCCTTTGATTGCATTGAGCGGCGACGTAATTTTTGACACCTGCTCACAAAATTAGCCCGATTCCGCCTGGTCACGTCGCTCCACTCTCTCTGTCTTTCAGTCCAGCATTCGTCATCAAACTTGCCAGCTCTTCAATTGTCACAAAAGATGTGAATTCCGCGCGGAAGCGCTTCCATCGCATCGCCTTGTTCCTGGTCCACCCCCATGGATTCAATTTGCTCAACTCTAAATAGGCTTTACACACGCAGAACAGACTGAATTTTGCACAACAACAACACGAGGGGCGATTCTGGCGTGGCAGACCGTTCACGTCTCTACAGAGCACGTTTGCAGTATGCTCTTTTGGTGGTGCCTCCACGAATTCCACGCGGAGACGACGCCACTTGTCTACGAGCGTTCCCGACTGCCCGAATTCTATTAAAAATTCCGCAAATTCCGCGCTGTCGCCTATTTGTAAATGCGTGATTCCGGCTTCGCCGAAAAAGGATCTCGCCGACTGGAAAAAGAAGACGAGGAGGAGGACTGTTGCCTCTTCTTCCCCGTCGTCGTCGATGTTGACTTGTCTTGAAACGGGACATTACAAACAAAGTCGATAATTTTGTTTTTACGTCATACTATGACACAATAACTTTGCCAAATCTTGTTGAGTTGTTGTTCACGCTTAAGCGTAACTCGATCGTTGAGATGAGTGACGAGAGTGACCGACGGTAGGTGTTTCCCTTCTTAAGTAACTGTCCGGACCATATTACCGTCCATTTTTCGTACTTTCTACTCGGAGGCTGTGTTGGACTGTGGCTTATAGGTCACCGTAATTTTGGAATTTTTCTGTAGTCCAGGAAAACTAACTCTTTCTGCGGATCGTCTCGACAATTATGCCCTGGAACGCCTCGGCGATGGCTCAGAGGTGGAGACTCGTAATGACGAGCAGTTAATAGTAGCCACTTGACGCTGATTTTCGGTCTTCTACTCTTCGGGAGGATACGTTGCCTTGATGGGATAATAGGAATGAATGCCGGTTTCTCGGGCCGAAATTCATGAATGGGTTTCACAGAAATGGGGTGGTCTTTGGTTGTTTCGCGGCTTCGCGCTTCACTTGTAACCAACTCGGATACAGAGGAGCTGTCGTCGTCGTCTTCGTTGTCGTCGGCTTGTTTACTCTAACTCAAGGGGTTACCGTAGACAAGACACGCGTGCCTCCGGGTGCCCAGGAAGCGTTCTGGTCGACGGTTGCTGTCGCTCCCACGCCCACGTGTTACGGTCGTCGCGCGCCACGACGATCGCTCTCGAGCGATTCCGATTTTTCGGTTTTTCGCCACTCACACCACCGCTCTCCACTAGAGTAAGTTCCGCCGGATTCACTGCCAATTTACATCGCACCGAAATTGTGTTCGGTGTGTGCTAGGTCGACCGGGCTGTGATAGTGTTTGACAATTGATGACCAAACAAATGGTTCCGACGACGATGTCGGACCAGCGGCAACAACAAGTGCACTCGTCCTACCGTGTGTGTTGTTGACTGTGCCTCTGTGTGCGTTTAGCAATTTATGCTCAAGCAGCTCATAGCCATATGGTCGTGGAATATTCTAGTTTGGTACTAAGGTGTTTTGTCGCGGGTTTTTTCTCCGTAATTTTTGAGCTCTAGAGGACTGGAACGCCTTTTAATTTGCAGATAAAAACTGAAAACGTCCAGCTTTATCGTGATCACATTTTAATATGTAACAGATATGTTAATGAGCCTAGAAAAGCAAAATTAAGCCACCGCTCGATAATCCCGTAATCCAGTTGTTATTTTGTCCATTTTAGTTTAATGCACACACAGTCAATAAGCAGCATAGATAACACTACATACTTACAGTACCCTAGGAAAAACGTGGGAAGAAAGAAGATTCGCAAAAGAGGATTACGGGTTCCTGACGGAAGGTTATCAAATATTATCGGTTACAATTAAAGACGGCTGGCAATCTGCGTTAGAATATAAGCGCTTTTCGCACGAGGACAACGCTCTCAGGTAGCTCATTCCCAGTCAAAGTGTTGTCTCACGTTTTGTTTCTCTTGAATAGCTTATTTTCCCTCCCACGAACCAGTTCTGTTTTTTTCGTTTTTTTCTCATTAGTGCTCAGGTTGGAGACGATTTCCGACGTCAACGGCTCTTAAATCGTATATTTCCCTTAGAAACGTTCGCGTGGGAGTTCTGTTTTTATCAAACAGAAGCGGCGCGGCCTAGACGTGATCTCGGGTGGTTGCTGAACCCTTATTCCATTGACCACAGTGGCAAGGCTCCCTTTTTGTCGTGTCCGATATGAACGATTTGAAAGATTGAATGGTTTTACTGTTCGCTTTATAGACTAGATCTGCTTACTTTGCTGTATAATTTCTATATATTTCTTTGATGAGATTTACTGCCAGTGTAAAATAGATAAAGTAGACTCATTGAAAACGTTAGACGCCTTGAATCATCTAATCATCTGTCTTCGTAACCTGGGATGGGATAACGACCACCTTCATCACACCTTGTAATACATACGTGGATAATGCCAAACACACTGAATAAACTCGACCATTCCCTCTGGCTACACCGATCGGTTCTCTCGCCAAGCCCAAGAAAACTAGGGCGTTCGATTCTACATACAATCCGTGCTTTAGCGGAATGTACCCTCCTCATTGCTGCTGCATTGTCCGAGTTGTTTACCTTCTGCGTGAAACGTGTGAATTAACCCCTTAAGTTGACGTCAAATGAGCCAAATCGCTGTTGTGACAGGGCGTCGTGCCCGGAAAACGCGTTAATTAGCCTCGCCCTCCGTCGGATCATTGTTCGCGCGTGCCAAATTAACCGAATGCACACAAGATATGATGTTATTGTTACACGTCGTCGTGGCCAACGTTGCTGCACTTTGACAGCAGACGTGCTAATGGTTCGGCGGCGGTGACGACGCCTGTGGGGTTGTAGCCTCGCGCTCGACCCAGCTCCGGATGATATCATGCTCGGTCATCCGCGCTTGCCCCCAAATACATAGTTATCGCGCGCACACACACTCACGCAAGATTTGTTGACCGGACGTAGTCCTCGCGAAGCTGATGCCGGCGAGAGTGCTGCTGATGCTGAGAGTGTGGACGTGAGTGATGACCGACGTCGTTTTTAGAAGTCGACGGCGGAGAGGTTCAGGATGACCACCTCGACCGAGCACACGTGGTACGTGTGCTCGCACGCCCGTCCCGTGCACTGCAACTACTGCCGGGAACGACTGTCCGGAGTCGCTTCCAACGGTCTCTCCTGCGAAGGTCAGTTTGCCGAGTTAGATTTATTATGGCCCCTGTGGAACCGACCGGATTGTCCCCAACAGTTATTCTTCCAAGTTTTCCAGTGAACCGTTTGGATAAAAATCTTTGGGTATGGGATTAATGGGACTGTTTTGATGGTATTTATTAAACCTCACATCTAACTGTATCTCCTTTCTAATCGTATTTCCCTACAAGGAAAAGGATAAGGTGTATTTCATAGGTATATGGATGCTAAGCATAGTAATAGAAAACAGAAAAACTTTTAGTCCCATTTTTTAGCTGATTTATCTTCAATCGTAACTAAAAGACACCGTTCGAATTGAACCATAGAGCTTTAGTAATCGTGGATGTGATCCTCAAGACCTCCGTGACCCTCCGAAGCTCTGCTGTGATCCTTTGCAACTAGAAACCCCTTGCAAAGCGTGGCCCCAAACATGTGGATTCTACCCGACAAGATCCTTATCTTTCTCTCCCATCTTTGGTTGCGTTTCAACAAAAAACTGTTCTATATTCGCGAAAAAAACGTTTATAGATATGGGTCTTTTGAAAAGTGCAGAGCCCCGTCTCACTTCCCACGTTTGTTCCCACCATCAATGGGTGTTCACTCGTACTTAACCGCTTTTCTCACACTTGAACAACAACCAAAGAGCACTTCGGTGGTGTAAGAGACTCAGCAAAACATGTGGTATGTCCTCAGAAGTGAAAAACAAGCTACAGTCCACACTTCGCTCTGATATTCTTTCCTCGCGAATATAAACTAGCAAAATCGTAGGCAGTGCGTAGGGCCTTCCACGAAGACGCAGTTCAACTCGGGAACTTGTGCACTTCGGTCATAAATACATCGGACTCTTCTTGACCCCGGGAAACGAACGTTGATTGAATTAATACGAGATGGCGCCACTCCGAGCGGGCGCATCTTCTCTCTCTGGAAAATCCAACGCACTTCTAGTGCATCTCGGCAATTACGTAGCCGTGCACTCAAACAATTTCCAAGAAGGCACAGGAAGCTGAATGACAAATTGTGTAGTGTTTCAGTGTGCAAGATGAAATCGCACAAGCGGTGTGC
Source organism: Steinernema glaseri (assembly GCA_000757755.1). Taxonomy (NCBI): domain Eukaryota; kingdom Metazoa; phylum Nematoda; class Chromadorea; order Rhabditida; family Steinernematidae; genus Steinernema; species Steinernema glaseri. The sequence continues at coordinate 64,599 of KN172426.1, forward strand.
ACCAAAAATCCACGCGAAATGCAAATGGACCAACAGGAAAAGCGTGCCGACGGAGCTGAAAATAGCCGAGGACGGGACGATGTACCAGCCGCATCAGTGGATCGAGGGAAACCTGCCCATGTCTTCGAAGTGTGCCATTTGTGATAGAATATGTGGGTCCGTCCTCAAGCTACAAGTGAGTACAGAATGGGGAAGATCTTCCAAGATCACGGTAATTGAGAGAAGATATGTTCGATTAGATATTTAATATAAGCGTAGCAATCAGATAGGCCCCCTCTTTTGACAATTTTCATCGATTCCAATCTATTCTACTTTTAAATTTCAAGTACATTGAATATAATAAGTGGCCCAGAAGCTAACAACTAAAATTGGTTATGTGCTCACTGGAGAGCTATAGCTTTCCTTTTCTCCTTTTTCTCTTCGGTTTGCTGTCTCCTGTGTTGGATTCGTTTAATCCCGACGGATCAGAGTTGTTTAATCCCATTTGGTCGGAGTTGTCGGAGTTCAAGAGCCAAATTGGCAACGAAATGGACATTGATCTTCTCAGATGAGAATGGCCTGCCTTATATCCTTACCCAAATAGAGTAGACACATACAAATCCACATCACATTTAATAACACTGCTAGACAGGGAGGTTAGATTCCGATTCCTAAGAGTCACTCTTGCAGGACTGGCGATGCGCATGGTGCAACGTGAACGTCCACGACAGCTGCAGATCCAGAGTGGACCGGGTGTGCAACCTGGGCTCGCTCAAACTATCCATCATTCCACCGGTGTCGCTGCTCAGCTACTCTGAGTACGACGCGTCTATGCTGGGAGGCGAGCTGGGTGGCGGCTCACCGCTCCTAGTACTGGTAAACTCTAAGTCGGGTGACAATCAAGGTCTCAGGATGATTCGCAAGTTCAAACGGTTGTTGAATCCGGCGCAGGTTTACGACATCGTTGCCAGTGGCCCGGAGTTTGGGTGAGCTTCGAATCGCCCTCGACGAGAGATGCACAGAAACCGTGTTCAGGCTAAATTTGTTCCGATCGTTCGACTCGTTCCGGGTGCTGGTCTGCGGCGGCGATGGCACCGTTGGCTGGGTGTTCACTGCGCTGGACAAGCTGAACCTTCATGCGAAGTGCCAGATCGGCGTGCTGCCGCTGGGCACGGGTAACGACTTGGCCCGCGTGCTCGGATGGGGCCACGTCTTCGACAGTGAGACGCAGTTGCCTCACGTGATCGAGCGTTTCGAAAGGGCGCACAGCAAGATGCTGGATAGGTGCGTGGCTCTGGGTGAAGAGGTCAATGTTTACAGTGTACCTTTCAGATGGAGTGTTTTTACGCACGAGGGCCACGAGAACGTCGAAGTGGTGCCAAAGAAAAAAGTGAGCGCGTCGGAAAAACGGGAAAACAGCGTCGCCGACCATCTTACCGTACTCCTTTCCTCGGACAGCTACGCTCTTGTCATCAAAGCTAATAAGTGAGCAGACTTTCTTTACTTTTCGTAGAGTTGATGATCGCCAAGCTTTGCTTGTTCTTTGACCAATTTATCCGCAGGAGTATGCTCGCTTAAGATCTTTCCACTTACGCTGACACCTATTGAGCCTTATTGCTAAAGATAGTAATAATTTATGATTCAGAGAATTGATCAAACTTGTCCGGGACTACGTGGCACGGCTCACCGAGCACTTCGACCTTCTGGATGCGATCGAGAAGGGCGCACGTGAGGACCGGGGCGAAATCGTGGAGGATACGCCGAGGCTAAAGTCCGACCTGGAGCTCGAGCTTAACGAAAGGGTTTGACTCGTTACACCGACTGGCAACCAATGTTTTTTTTGTTCAGTGCGATGTGCTCCTGGACAAGCTGCACTACCAGCTGCAAAAGTTCGAGGAAGATGCGGCGAAGGCGGGTGAGACGCGCGATGAGTCGGGTATCGAGCAGGAGGACGACACGAGCATGGAGTCAATCCATGAGGTAAAAGGCGATCTCCGTTTGCGAAAAGTAAGTTCTTCGCGCCATTACTGTTTATCAGCGCTCTTTTCTGCAGTCGTCACTGACCTGTGACCCGAGTTTCGTGCGCCAGGCGCTCCACGACATGATGGAGGAGGCCGAGAAGTCGACGAAGGTGGACGACATGTATTACTCTTCGTCCAGAGCAGTAAAGTCTGTTTCCGGTGGAGAATATTCCTTGTGCAACCTTTTTGCTTTCAGACCCGACAAGCGCGAGCGGTTCCGCAAGAAGCGCAGCAAGACGACTCCATCGGTGTTCATAAACGACTGCACGTCCATTCACAGTACCACAAGCCCCTCTCCCTCACCCTGTGCTGTCAACGCACCTCGAAGTGCGATGACACGGTCCTCATCCCCTGAGGCGAGCCAGACGAGCGGAGTGGGCATTTCGCCCGACCCGCACTTCTTCGACTCGGCCGGCCAGAAGCCCGGTCCCCTCCGGCAACTCAAACCTCCGAGCATAGGCGACGTGCAGCCGCCAACCCCGTGCTTGACCCCGTCCACCTCGGAACCTTCACAATCATTCCTAGACGTGACCTCGTCACAGTCCATCGACGGGGGCAGTCCTTTCCTGCAGTGCAAGGAGCCCCACGGAAAACACCCCGGCCTCTCACTGAAGCCGGTCAGTGAGTCGGACCTAGTCGCACTCACTTCTCCGTTGAAACGGAGTCAGTCGGACGTGAAATCCTGCCGCTCCGACAGTTCCATTTTCGGTAACCTCACGCTGACGCGAGAGTGCTACAGTCAAAGTGCAGTGTTTCCAGAGAAGGACCTTCGCAAGGAACGCAGCATGAGCCCTGCTCATACGGGCCACTCGATTCCCGCTTTCAAGAAGTTGCAGATGTAGGCACATTCTCTCGTATCCCTCGGTAATGAGTTGCTTTCAGCAATCTGGTGGGGTGCGGGATTCGCGATGAGAACCTCGTCTCCGAATTGCTTATCCTCAACGCGGACGTGGAGCACGCGCTCGGCAACGGAATGCAGACAGAGTTCGACTCGATTCCGACGGAGATGTGTCGCGAGAAGAAGGTGATGAACAACTACTTCGGCATCGGCCTGGATGCAAAGATCGCACTCGACTTCCACAACAAGCGCGAGGAGCTGGCGGACAAAGCACGCAGTCGCTCCAAACTCTTCATGATGTACGGAATGCTCGGGGGCAAGGAGCTCCTGCACCGGACATTCCGGAATCTCGAGCAGCGGATTCTGCTCGAATGTGACGGGCGGCGTGTGCAACTCCCCGCTCTACAGGGACTCGTCATCCTGAACATCCCCAGGTAGGTCGCTAGCTCGCCATGCTCGTGCTCTCACCAACACCTCTTCTAGCTACTCCGGTGGAGCAAACTTCTGGGGAACGAGCAAAGGCGCCACGTTCACCGTGCAGAGCTTTGATGACAAGGTTCTGGAGGTGGTGGCGCTCTTCAGTGTCATCCACGTCGCCAGCAGTCGCATGTCGAAAGTGGTGCGTATGCAGAACCATCGAATCGCACAAGCTCGTCAGATCAAGATCATAATCACGGGTGATGAGCCTATCCCAGTACAAGTAGACGGTGAGCCGTGGCTACAACCGCCTGGACATATCCACATTGTGCACAAGAACCGCGCACAGGTGCTGGTTCGGAACCCTCAGTTCGAGGCTACACTCCGCACCTGGCAAGAGCAGAACCGCACGGCGCCTACAACGCCGACGACGCTCATGCAGAACGCATTCGCTGCGCTGAAGGAGTCCGCTGTAGATGTGGACTCGCTCCTCGAGGCTAGTGCCGCCACTATGGAGACCATCCAGCGCGAGCTGCCCGATGTAAACCCGAACATCGACGGCCGGATTCTGAAGGTAGTGGCCGATGCGGACGCCGCGTTGACGCGGGCACTCCGCGACCCCGCCGAGAGTCGGTCCCGCGCGGCTCGGAACAATGTTGCCGACCTGCTCCGTAACCTGGTTGACACCCTCAATGCACACCTCCTCAAGTCCTGCAGCAGCGAGTGCCACAACCGGACGGCGAGCGGAAGGCTACGGCAGGCGCTGGACCAGATGACGCGGCATGTCGAGCGTTACGAGAATGGCGCGCTTAATGGGACGGGCATGTGCGATCGGGTGCATGCGAACCACGCGGATGAGCCGCGAAACGGTCAGCACGCGCACAGCGAGACGGACAGTCGTGATGACGGCTGCAGAAGATCGTCCTCCAGGTTCACGCAGTGGCTTCGCAACCGCTGGAAGAAGCGGAGACACCGCGGCCGCACGCTCTCTGCGTCTCCACAAGGTAGGCAATGGGCACAGGGAATCTTGGGGTTGAAAGTCAGGAGCAGCTAAAAGTGGCGTCTATCCAATTATACACGTTGGAAACTGATTTAGCTTCTTTGTGTGCTTATAACCATTAATTCCAGTGATGAACTGGTCAGCCGAGGACGTCGGGCGCTGGCTTACGTCGGTCCAACTGGATCAGTACCATGACGCCTTCGTGAGCAGGGATATCACGGGCGACCAGTTGTACTCTCTGGAACGCTCAGACCTCAAACTACTGGGCATGATCAAAACCGGACATATCAAACGTTTCCAAGTAAGCTAAAAGCGAGCGAGCGCCGCAGATCTCATTGACGTCAATTCAGAAAGGGTTGAATGATCTCAAAGGTGGGTCGGTGGACTACGCGCCGGTGGAAAAGTCGAATCCCACGACGACTCTCTCCATGGACGAACCTCGTTCGGCAAGCGCACGCATCGAACATAACCACGAAACTTCGAATTCCAGCCACTAGATTTTCCTAAGTGACTGCTGAAGTTACCGTAGGCGGCTTTCCGCCTGTTTCACATATGAAACACGTAAGGTGTCTAATATTTCTATATCATCGTCCGCGAACACGTGTATCCCGTACCTATACTTATCCACGTATCCAAAGCGTCCAGAGTAGCTTAATTTAATTTCTGACCCTTTCCTCCGAACCCCCTCAAAGATTACATATAACTACACCGGTTACTCACATCGAACTTCGTTGTTCGTCCCTCCAACGGGTGAACTGTCCATCGCAGTGTTGGGCGAAATCAGTCTAAATCGTAGTCCTTCTTTGTCTGTACAGTCCCTGTCGATTCGAAAGCCATCGTGATGTTCTTCAGTCGATTCTTGCCAATGAGATCAGTTCTATAACTCGTCGTCGATGCGACGAGGCGATTCGCTCCATAGTGATCGCGGGGTATCTTCTGGGCACCCCGTTCTATTTATTCGACTTCGCACATTGTTCCCTTCGTTACGAATCTCTTTTCCCGTCCTCTTTCCTCCCTCCCGTCCTTTCCTCTTTGCCTTACAGATCAACAAATCCTATTGGTTCCCTTCACTTTGCATTTCAGAGCATTTCTCCCCTCTCCGTTCTGTTCTGAGCAGCTGCTTCCACTGTTGTTGTTTCCGAAATAAAACTTTGCAAACTATAGCTTCATACAGCGTCGCTGCTACAACTAGACTTGGACGCAGATCATACATACAGGCTGTAGGGAGTGGCCACCGCAACACGAGTTCGTTCTCACTTCATGGACCAATACCTGTGCAGGTGCACGGTCTTGCCGAGCTTCTCGACGACGGTCAGTATTCCAAAGTTGGCGGCGATGTGGCAAGCGGGACGCTGGACGAGCGCGACGTCTTCCAGGTGACGGTAAAGAGGGTCGCCCGTGTCGATGCGCGCTACTTTTCCGAGACTCTTGTCGTAGACGAACAGGTTGCCTCGTTGGTCGACGGCCAGGCCACCGGGGCGTTCCACCATGGCCAGCAGTTTCCGGTCGACCACTCGAGATTCCCTCACGGAGACGTGCCACACGTAGCCGCGCTTCTCCTCGATGACCAGCAGTTGTGTGATTGGGCCTAAAAGAGTGATAAACATCGTAATTTAATTCATTCTGCAAGAAGCTTCTTTTACAGAACCTCATTTCAAAATGTGCAATCATTCACATTGCATAAACTGGATCAATTGATGTATCAGTACTAAATATGGTTTTGGGGAATTTAAAGCTTTTGCGTTTAAACGATAATCACAACAATCGCAATTTGGAAATTTCATGTTTGAATGTTTCATATGCGCAAAAAAAACGCGATTTTTTTATGTTGACCTCAGCAAAAATCGTGTGACATGATACCGAATTTTGTATGGAACCAAGTACCGATGGTTAAAACCAAAAAGCGGGTTAATTTACACCAGTCCACCTACCCACGATGGCGAGCACTTGGACGTCGATGAAGGAGTGGTCATAGCGGTGGATCAACTCCGTCCATGTTCCATTCGGCGCGAGTTCATAAAGTCCGGAGAAGGCAGCGTCGCTCACGGTCAAATAGATAAAGCCGTTGGCGGCAACACTCACTCGATCACGCGCGTTTGGGTAATCGGCCACCCACTTTGGACCGAGAATGCGCTTCCGGATGGCTAGGAAGTTGATGTCGAATTCGGCCAGGTAGCGCTGGTACTCGACGGAGTCTTTCTCCTTATAGAGAAGAGAGACCTGAAAATGTATAATATTTCTGATTTTTTTGCATGGACCTCAAGTGTCGTTGAAATCCAACTTCCATGATCCGTGTAAATGTAAGAATAGTTGTAAAAAACACTTAAAATTGTCTTCCATAAGAAAAGCACTCATTGTTAGCTATGGACTATCAGGAATAAACAATGAATCACTCTGGAAACCAACAACTGTAGGAAGCGTAGTACTTATTCAGAACATCACTGCTATCGTGAATGGATGAACAAAAAAGCAGCGAAGAGCCTCATCATTTCCTTAGAAAATTAATTCCCTCAAACATCGCCGATGATTCTAAGAATTTTAACTCCTACCATAACAGATCCGCGGTCGCGAATGTAGACGGGCGATTGTGCGCTCTTCCACTGTGCATCTTTCGACTTGCAGATAGGGTCGAGGGACATCGACAGCAGAATGAGCCCTATCTGATTATCCGTCACAATGATCGTGTGATCCGGAAGGAAAATGGCGCCGGTTGGCTCCTTCAGTTCTTCGTTACAAGTTCGCAGAGAGTCTATCCTGTGCGGACTTGAACAGAATGCGTTATGTTCTAGCAAGTACCACTGCTGTACCTGATGTGCAGAATGGAGGGAAATGGTTTAAGCTTGCCGGGTCTATCCTCGGGCGTCTTCTTTGTGCCTTGCTCTCCCTTCTCGTCAAGCACGAATTGAACGCTTTTCCTGCGTTTGGGCTGATCCTGTTCACCGACATCAAGTGTAGCCTTCCTGAAATTGTTATGTTTATTTTT
>KN172428.1:1759-16957 GCA_000757755.1 Steinernema glaseri
AGACCATTTGAGGGTGTGTGTTTGTTAATTGGCTTAGGTTAATTTCTTTGGAATTACGTCATAAAATTGAAATTAGTTTCGAAATTTCTCAAAATGAAAGGACTGATCATGTGATATATGCATAGTACGTATTCGGCTGCAATTGACTTCTAAACATTGTTTGTCGCAGAGTTCTGGAATATTCTTTGGAATTTCGTAATTCTCCTTTTAAAAAATCCTATGATTATTAGCATGCTTTTAAAGACATAGAGACTCGTTTTTATTGACTCGTTTTTCCTATAACAGATAGAGAGTTTTCCTTATTGAGGGGGAAGCGAGTAGCGCAAATTTTTGGTGACCATTGCACAAAGTTCTGTGGACCAACGAGTTCTAGTAATCCCACCACTTTCCCGCCATTTCCTACAACTTCCGTACGAAGTGCGAACTTCCGTTTTTTGCTCATCCGCTTTGTCAATACCGACCAATCGGCTCGCTTTGAATTAGATCGCGTGCCAAGACCGGATTTGGTGAAGTGCGAATGATGTTTGCTTCACAATACTGTAGACGTACTGGACAGAGTTCTCTGAGCTCCTCTGATCCAAGGGATGTCCAAAACCCTCAGATAAAACAGTTTTATTCCACTTTTTGTCTCTGGGAGCGTCTCTGCGGTCATTAGATGGAGATTGATCGCCTGCTAACGACCCCATAATTGACACCGTTGGAACAGGGCACTTCCCCTTTGGAGACGTGCAAGGCTCGGGTTACAGGCGATGCACCTTGCTGAATCGAATTCCCGTCGATTAACTCATTCCATCCAAAGGCGGTAATCACCCGTGTGCAGATCTCCTTCTTTAGCAGAGACCCACTTGTTCCCCGACTGACCATAAAACCGAGGCGAGTGGATCGGCAAACTCGGCGTCGTCGAACCTTCTTCGGGAGGGCGACAGCCAGTCGAAGTTTCATTCGCGTTTTTTCGCGTTTCGCTGACGAGCGACTCGCGCGGCCATAAATCAGCGCAAAAAAGGACGATCGTGTGAAGAAGACTGAGCGCCCGTCGGGCAGCGGAGATCCGATCTGAAAGGGCCGAAGTGGTCACCGCCTGTAAACACGGCTCCGGTGTGGGAAAACGGGTTTCCCGACTACCGTACTCCATGACCGCCACCCGCGGCGCTCATTGGACAAATAGCCAATTAGGCGACAAAGCGCGCTGGGTGGTCCTTGGGAACGCCATAAGGAGCTGATCCGAGGGAAGTGATCTGCGCTGAGATTCCGATGCACTTCTTTGTTCCGAAAGCGCCTGTTTTGATTGAAAAATCTCTCTGCGAACACAGCTAAATCACCTCGGAGGGTCAACTGCGGAGACAGATTGCGCGAAGCCCTGGCTGCGTGGGAATGGGGCAACGGCGCCTTCTTCTTGTAATTACTCTTGTCGTTCGGAGAGAGCTCCTTTGAAACCCAACACCTCGAGACCGTAAATGAGGTTATGGTCGCATAAACACCCTTTGCTCGTTTACGGTCACTCTTTTGGCACACATAATGAGGAACGATATAGTTTTGTGTGAAGTTCTCATTGTGGCAACCTCGATTGCCCCTGGAAAGACTGTAAAGCGATCTGATCTTAACACATTCCTTCTTTGCCTGGGTCGCTGTTGCAAGCGTTCGCTGTTGCCAAGGGACTGCCGTCGCTTCTATGTTTTTATTGCGCGTGGTCATTTTTTCATGACACATATTTTAACATCCCCACTTTTCTCCATTTTACCCTGAGCATATCATATTTATGGCTGTACTAGTGCCAGAGAGGGCTAACAAAAAAGCAATGATGTTGTACTTAGGCTCTGAACTACCGTACCTTGTCCTTTGTTGGGGACCAACGGTTCGGCAATAACCGCCCCCTTCGCTTACGCTCGTCACTCCCTAAAGGGCGTCTCTAAAAACGAGATCATCGGTGTCGGATCGCGTGTTCGATGAGTGAACCGCGAGCACTTCTTGACGGTGCGCACAGGGGGTGATCAGCCGAGGGGCGGCGCATCCCCTCGTCGGTCTTTCCTTCCCCTGTTCTGCAGAGGCGAGAGGAAGACGCCGCCGCCGCCGTTTTGTGGTCGTCGACAGTGTCCGCGACGACATGTTTTGTCTCCGCGCCGACGCCGGACCGTTACGCTTCTCAACCACCGTTAGTTTCAGGAAACTTCAAGTGCATCCTGAGTTTGGCCCAAGTAAGCCGGACGAGGACGTGTGCTGGGAGCGATGGGATTCCGCAAAAGGCTTCTTTTTGCCGCAATCGTCTTCTTGGCTCTCTTTAGAGCTGTCGAATGTGCAACACTCAAAGTTGAGGATAAGAGTAAGTTCTTATATGGGGCTACTTATTAGGGGATTACAGTTGGGCATAATTGATCTAACTAGGAGGAAGGATTATATCTATATGGCATGGAACTTATATGAGAGCTTTTATTTAAATCATAAGTGACCGGACTTCCCGGAGCAGAAGTAAATGAATACTTTGACGGACTTATCATATGCATCATCCATATGTGGATGAATCAAAGGTGTGAAGGTCACTTCCACAAACTTGAAATTTTCTTAAGGTATATCTTTTGAAATATTCTTTTCAAGTAGCCGAAAGACAAGAAAACCTTTTGTCAAAAGTAGCTCTAATGCCTCTAGCTAAACGGCTTTGGCGAAACTCTTTTCCTTCATAAAAAAAAAGATAAGCTAAATGTGATATCCTAATCCTCCCTCAATTCAGGCGTGTGCTCCGCAAACTTCGGCTGTCGAAACAATGGAACCTGCCTCACGATCGAAGCCGGCTACCGCTGCGAGTAAGTGACTCATGCATGCCCCGTTCCCTCTACATGCCCACTCCTAATCATATGCAAATCACGGGTGTGCATTGCTCATCTGTGTCTGGCGCCTATCGCGCACCGCATCTTAATTAGCTCTAATTGGCCAGCGATCTCGCGCACTTGGCACCCAGTCGTGCACCATGGCAGCAATGGCAACAAACACATTGATAAGATGCGCGCGCGCGGAAAGGTCATGGGAATGGCCAAAGTAGGGCCGGACGCATCGCTTGACCGAGCCAAAGTTTATGACCGTTGTTTGGCCAAAGAAGGAAAGCGGAGCTAATCCGCATAATCGCTGCTTGATTGTTCGGTCTTCTGTTTCATGCCTGCTTGGCCCTACAATAACACACCAACACGCTAAGTCACCCCTAAAGCCTGTTGACACACAACATGACCTCTTGGAATGTGTATGAACAACTTGGAGCTTTTTCAAATATTCCGATGTTTTCGCATCGATCGGCGCTTATCACTTCAATCAGAAGCTTCGGCTGTCGGAAGAACGGACTGAAGTGGCAAACGCGATAGGCGAAAGCGTGAAACATAAATTATCAGCACGGGTGTAGCGGTAGCTTTTGAAGCGGGCTGGGGCTGGCAGCGTTTGAATTTTGTCGGTTTCAGAGGTGTTATCAGCTCCATTGCGTTAACGTCTGATTCTACAGTAATTGAACAGGTAATGTAGAATGCTAAAAAGATAGAATAGGTAGAAGAAAGCTCTGCCTGCTCATACTCCAGGCGAGGCCACTTCCATTTCCTCCTTCTTTTCCCGTCAAAGTCAATATGACCGCTCTTGCGGCCACATCAAAGACGCGTAACCGCAAAACTCCCCTAATTGCAATCGTCCGAATTTCCCCCTTTTTACCACCCTCATAGCCCCATCTGTCATTTATCGGTCAAGCTCGTCATCACCACCACCATTACGGCTCCCCTCTTGCGCATCCTTCAAATTTTGCCGCCAAAGTCCCACGACGACGACGTTGCCTCAATTGCCCAATTAGACACACGCATTTTCGCGCAGGCAGGTAAACGCCACGGCGAATTCGATCTCAGCGCAGCCAGCTGCACGCGAACCCCCCACTGGCGCGATGAGCGGCGAAACAAAGCAGGGAACGTCGTGTTGCGATCGGCGGCGGCGACGCGCGACACCGAAAGCGATGATTAATATGGGAAAGAGAACACGAAGGCCTTCAGGCAAAAAGAAGCTCATTTTTCAAAGGGCAATTTGTCAACAGTGTCCCGTTTTTTCAGGTGTCCGAAGCCGTGGGCAGGCGTCCATTGCGAACTTCTTACTGTACATCAGTGTCCGTCAGAGCCGTGTTTCAACGGGGGAAGTTGTAGGATACGCAGTGGACAGGCCGGATTCGAATGTTTATGTCCTATTGGTAAGTTTTGTTTGGATTTAAAGCTTCTGAATGTAATAGCAAAGGGGTAAGGCTTGTCAAGACTTGGCTATGACTTTTACATACCATATATGGGGCCATCTGAAAACCGTTAAGCCCATTTTTGCAGTTTTTTAATATCCTCTTTTTGTTCCCTGTGGTATCCCGTACGGCATACGTACTGGCCATGAACGGTTATCTTCACTTTTTCCCCAAATTTCTCTTTTACCATCCAAGGTCTCGCTTCTCCATTTCTTTTTTCGCTCCCCCTACCGTAGCCCCGCGGATAAAGTGAACTCACAACCTCAATCAGCGCTCCAGCACCTTATTGCGGCGACGTCGCCACGTAAACTGGAATTAGAGGAAAAAAGGTTTTTGCGCGCGGCGTCCTTGAGGAGATGAAAAATAACGGCTTCGTCGAAAGACTTTCCCATAACCTTTGAGATAACCGAAACCGCATTTCTACACGCGCGATTATGAATCAAATAGGCCGGGCGCGCGGAGGTGCATTGAGAGAGTGAGGTGCGGCGCCGCCGACCGCCGCGAGTCACTTGGGTTACGGTAGGCTGCGCACTTCAAGTCGACAAGGTGACAGAGAAAAGAGAGCCTGGAAGGAAGCGTGAACAGTTTCCACTTAAGCATACCAATTTTGAGAGCTTCAGGAAGATGAATCGTTTTGTCCCATTGCCATAAGGAGCAATCAGTTCTCGATTTCTGGCCTTTGTGGGCTCACTCTTGCCTGATGCCCCCCACAGCCAGAAGTTTGTGCGAAATCGGTCGTAATTTGATAGTCACAAATCAAAAAGACGAGCAGGTGCGGGCAGAGGCAGCGTCCCGACATAAAGGACCGCTACTCGAAGCTCAAAGTTAAGCGGAAAAAATTTAATTCGATTCAAATGCGCCCGCGAAGATCGTAAATTATGCGATTCCGGCGATAGTCGCGACGGTGGCGGTGGCGGGGGGCCGCGACCGGACGCGTTTTGTCACGGCGAAGACCGGAAGGAGATTGATGAGGGACATACCGCTGAATTACAGGTGGCTGGATTGAGCATTTTTGCCTGTCCTGAGATGAATGGGCACGAGGAATTGTGAAATTTGGACCTTTTCGGAATGGGGGTATCAGGCTGCATCGTGAAAGATAATCTGATCCTAAAAAGAAGCAGAAAACATAAATAAATGTTTAAGTAAACAGTCCTGTCCATTGTTCTGTGAATTATAAATAAGTTCCTAAATAAGCCAGGTGACCTCTTTCCTCCAAGCTCATGCTGTTTCAGGATTCCAAGGATCCCTCTGCGAGGAACCCATCTCCTCGATCTGCACCACTGCTTCTCCATGTGGCGCCCATGGCGACTGCAAGTTGATCTCCGCCACCGATCCTAGCGCTCACGAGTGTCTCTGTCACCCTGGATTCTTCGGTAGGTTTAGTTTAGACATTTGGGCCCGGAACTTTCATCTCACCGACACTTTCCCACCATTCATCTGTACCGCAGCGCCGTCTGTTTGCCCTTTGTGGCGCGCGAGCCGGTTGGCGCGTGCGCCCGGGGCACTGTAGGCACCCCTAATCGGGGCGTCAATCACGCAAGTATGGTGGTGGGAAAAGTCAACAAAGCTGTCCGGTTATCTGCTCATTTTCAAATGATTTTTGCGAGAAAAGGCGGAACGATGACCGTGAGAGCGGGAAATACGAAATGTTTTAATGGAATTCGGAAAGTAAGCCAGAGGATCAGCCAATGAAACATCAGATCCTAGCTATAAGAACTCCTAGCTATTAGAACAAAAAAAAACCATCTATATTTATTAGCATAAGCGGTCCATGATTTTTGCGAAAAAAAGGCGGAACAATGACCGTGTACTCGGGAAAATACGGAATATTTGAATAGAATTTGGAAGGTAAGCCAAATAAGGAGGATCATCCAATGAAACATCAGATCCTAGCTATTAGAACAAAAAAAGACGATCTATATCAGCATAAGCGGTCCATTGCGGCATGTGTTTTTGCTTATCCAGGCCATAATTTGGCGATCTAATGACGCTTCCGGCGGAACGACGACCTTTCATCCGCTCTGAGAGTCCAAAGACACTTGAGACCTTCTCCTTTTCCACTCGGCTCATCCTAAACATCTCCTCTTTTACGATCCAACCCTTACAGTGCAACACAATACTGTTCGCCTCCTTTTTTGCACTCTTGTCCGCGCGGAAGCGATGGCGCAACAATCGATTCTGAGCCGCCGCTTCTTTGCCCTTTGCATAAAATTACCGAGCGGACACAGGCTAAGCGGCTTCGCCTCTGATCGTCCGCGCTCCATTGAATTGTTGCCAAACACCTGCGTCGGCCACTCGCTCACATGTATCTGACTCATCGAAATTTAGGCACGAACTGCACCCAGATCGACCATTGCCACTCGAATCCGTGCCACTACGGGCGCTGTGTCAGCCGCTCGGACAAGTTGGACGACGTCGACGAATTTAAATGTGAATGCCCGGCTGGACGACGAGGCAAGTTGTGCGAACAGGACGTCAACGAGTGCCACGAGCAGCCGGCGATTTGTGGAACGCGCGGACGATGCGTCAATACGGTAAGCGGACAAACAATTGCGCGACGGCGACGTAAACATTGTGGCCGTTAAGCAGCGAGCGGGAGAGCAGCAGACATTTTATGACATAACAGAAATGTAAATTTTGATCGGAAGCGCTCGTAAATCTGTTTAGAATCGAAACTTTGAAGGTGAGAGGCACAGGAAAGTTACGGGCATTGAAAGGTGTGAAAAATAGGGGCGCTTTTGCGACCATCGTATGTCCAATTGTAAGAAGGAGGAAAATTGGAAGTTCATTGCCACTTCAAGCTATAGTAATGGCCTTGCTAACGAGCATTTTCTGGCGGTGGATGGGTTTGTGAGCGTAAACACCACCTACCGTACCCCAACCGCGTGGCTCTTAATCGTCCCAAGGACGCCAATTTTTTCGAAAACTTTTTTTGGAAACGATCGCTTGAAAACCGGGGTACGGTAGGGGACTACTTTTTGACTACTTCACGACGGGTTGATATGCATTAATCTCTGTGACTGTGGACAATGACTGATTTAATCGTATTTCAGCTTGGCTCCTACTACTGTTCGTGCCCGCCTGGACTCATGGGACCTGGCTGCGCTACTTCTTTTGTTGGATGTGATCCGAATCCATGCCAAAACTCCGCGACTTGCGTCGCCTATGGCGAGCACAATGAGAAGCACTCCTGTGAATGCAAACCTGGTACGTTTAGAATACTCTAAAATATCCAAAATATAGATAAGATATTTAATTTCCATTTAATTCATAATTTTATCCTTTGTATTCCAGGTTTCACTGGTCGCAACTGTGAAGTGAACATCGACGAGTGCTCCTTCCATTCGCGCCCATGCAACAACGGAACCTGCGTCGACGGCGTCAACGGATTCACCTGCCACTGTCCTCCCGGAACCACTGGTCAGTTCTGCGAAGTGGACGTCGACGAATGTGCCACTGGAGAAGCCGTCTGCCAGAACGGCGGAACGTGCGTCAACGAGGACAACGGCTACAAGTGTGTGTGCATCTACGGCTGGAAAGGCGAACACTGCGAGGAGAACGTCGATGACTGCGGCAAAAACATGTGTCACGCGGGCTCCAAGTGCATCGATGGACTGGCCAAGTATACGTGTGAGTGCCAACCCGGGCGCATGGGCGTCTATTGTCATCTGGAAGACCCCTGCTTCAACAATCCCTGTGGAAAGGATGCGATGTGCCTGAAGGACGTCATCTATGGAAACTACTCCTGCGTTTGCCCCATGGGTCTAACCGGACCTACTTGCACCGACGACATCAACGAGTGCTTGGATCCGGAAGCAAGTCGCTGGTGCAATCCTGGCAACGGAGTGTGTGTCAACACTTTTGGAGGATTCCACTGCGAGTGCAATCCTGGCTACACTGATCCTTGGTGCGGAACTCTCATCGACTCGTGCGACCCGAACCCTTGCCTCAATGGAGCCACTTGCTTCAATGGCGTAGAAGACAGCTTCCAGTGCATTTGTTTGCCTGGGTTCACCGGCGATAAATGTGAAACGCCGGTTTGTTCGGCAAAAACATGCTACAACGGAGGCGTATGCAACGCCAACGGCACCTGCTCCTGTCCCAAAGGATACAGTGGTTACAACTGCGACTTCAGCAATTTGGACTACAAGGTGTGCGTCGATCACAAGTGCGAACATGGAGGAATCTGCGTTCCGGATAGGGCAAAGATAGGGTAAGTATCGCCTTTTTTATGCGGAAGCTGACAGTTTTCTTTAGTGGATATCGCTGTTCATGTGTCGACGGATTCAATGGACAATTCTGCTCGTTCCCGCCTAATCAATGCGCCGCGAACCCGTGTCAACACGGGGGATCCTGCTCCAACAGAAAGGGCGGCTATGAGTGCGCCTGTCCTCGAGGATATTCCGGCAAAGATTGCGAGGTAGGTAACCATATCGAAGATTAACTAGAACCGACTTAAGTTATTCGAGCCTCCCATACATTATATATATTCTTATTCAAGCCTAACTTCATTTCTTCTTCAGGTTAACGTGGACGACTGCGCTTCGCAACCGTGCCAAAACTCCGGAATCTGCATAGATGGCATCGATTCGTTCGTTTGCCACTGCGACGCTCCCTACACGGGTCGCTTCTGTGAGAATCGTATCGACCCCTGCCTCGGCAACAAGTGCCGGAATTCTGCGATATGCCAGCCCACTACCGACTATAGGAACTACACATGTCAGTGCCAGTCCGGCTTCGACGGACGCTTCTGCGAAGAAGACATCAACGAATGCGCATCGATGAAGCCCTGCCAGAACGGCGCCTCCTGCTCGAACGGGTACGGTGGATACAGGTGCACATGCCTCGCCGGATTCACTGGATTCAACTGTGATGTGAACGTCGATGACTGCGCACGGAATCCTTGCATGAACTACGGCCGATGCGTGGACCAGGTCAACGGATTCAAGTGTGAATGTGAACTGGGATTCACGGGTTCCCGTTGCGAGGTCAACGTCAACGACTGCGAGAAGAACGAGTGTCGGAACGGAGCCACTTGTGTCGACAAGATCAATGGATACGAGTGTGCCTGCAAGCGCGGCTTCAGCGGAAGATTCTGCGAGATTAACGACAATGATTGCGTTCCTGGATTGTGTCTTAATGGCGGCAGCTGCATCGATGGCGTCAACTCCTATAGGTGTGCTTGCGAGCAGAACTATACAGGAAGAAACTGCCAGCAGAAGGTGGACCTCGGATACTTCAATCGGACCGATCACCACGAGTATGAGCTGTGCAAGAAGCACAAATGCGCCGAGAAGTCTCACGACGGCAGATGCGACCCGGAATGCAACTTCTACATCTGTGACTTCGACGGAGGCGATTGTTCAGCTGGGCAGAAGCCTTTTGAGAAATGTGAGAGGGCGAGCTACTGTTCCCGGACATTCCGCGATGGGAAGTGCGACCCGGCATGCGACAACGAAGCTTGTCTCTTCGATGGATTCGATTGTGGATCGACCATAGAGAAGGTATATCTATAGTTGCCAAAATACAATAGCCAATATTTGCAATTTTAGGTCTGCAAGAACTACGATTACTGTAAGAGGCGTTTCTCTGACGGTCATTGCGACAAAGAATGCGACATGGCCGCCTGTGGATTCGACGGAGGCGATTGTCAGGACGAAAAGTCCAGTTCTTCGAGCTTGCCAGGTGGCATCGAGATGATCTTCGTTACAAGCCCGGAGCATTTCTTTGCTAGCGTCAACCAGCTCCTGATGACTATGAATCAACAGTTCCGCGCGGTCGTACGCTTCAAGACAGATGGTAAAGGAAATCCGATGATCTACGAGTGGGACAGTGTTCACAACCGTGGCGCACTCATCAAGCCTTCCGCGGAAATTGCCAAGAAACATCTTGACAAACGCGAAGCCGTTCTCCGTGGAATCCTGGTCGTCTTCTCCGTGAACGTCGATATATGCCACGCCATAGACCCACTTCAATGCTTCAGCGATGTCGACTCCGTAGCTGCCTTAGCAGGAGCAGCCAGTTTGAAGAAGGACTTTGACGAGATGGGTCTCCACGTTTACTCGGCTATTTCTATGAAGCCATCTGCACCGGAGGAGAGCAAGATGAACTACCTGTTCTACATCATCGGAATCCCCCTGATGTTCGCTTTGGCAGTCTTCGGAGTGGTCCAATCCCGCGATCGGAAGAGGAAGACTCTTAACGCACCCATCTGGGGAATCCCTCCGGAGAATGCCTCCATCAAGTCTTACAACGGTACAGGCTATGGATACGCGTATTATGACCTTCTTGGGGAGCAATCGCACAAGAGGGCGAGGATTATGACTGGTTTCCCCGAAGAGGCGAACTCCAGCACGACCACAATCTCTTCTGCTACCTCCAGCGAGAAGAGCACATGGAAACGAACAGCACTCCATGAAGCATTGGAAGGAGACACGCCACTGAAGCATGTTCCAAGTGCGCACTTCCTGGGAAGCAAGGACGAACACGGACAGACGCCGCTCATTGTAGCTGTGCTCAACAAGAACAAGGACGAAGAAGTTGTCGCTTCGGAAGTGAAGCTTCTCCTGCAGGCTGGAACTACGCATGGAATTAGTTTTGTGGATGAGCAAGACAACGAAGGGAAGACGGCTCTCATCCACGCCATCGACGGCGCTCGTGACAGCGTCGTAGAAGTGCTTCTCGTAGATGGCATGGCGGATCCGAAGATCAGCGATAATGAGGGGAGGACGCCCCTGCATTACGCGTGCGCCCTTAACTCCTATGTCGCTGTGCAAATGCTTCTGGCTTCCAAGAAGATCGGAGACGACGTGGACTTCACGGATTCGAAGAACCGCACCCCTTTGATGATGTATGCGATGCACGGAACGGATCGTCGCATTGGAGAAGCACTTCTTGACGCTGGAGCCGACAAAAATTGCGCTGGAGTCAAGGAGTGTATGAATTACACCGGAGTCACACCGCTCCACTTGGCGGCTCAACATAACAACTTCGACGCAGTTGTCCTTCTCTTGGAACGCGACGTGACAAAAGACGCTCAGGACGAGAGGGAGATGACTCCGCTGATGTTGGCTGCCAAGAATGGACATGAGGCGATCGTCAAGAAGCTCTTGGACGAAGGCGCCAGCAGGGATATGACTAACCAGGTCAGCCAAACAGCTATGGACCTCGCGAAAATTGAACACCACGCGGGAGTTGTGCAAATCTTCAACACCACTCCGGACTTCTTCCCTCGGATGCCCCAGAACAGAGCCGGGGGCACGGCCCTTCCAGCCACACAGCAGAAGAGGATCACTCAGAAGAGCGCTGCTGCTAGGAGAACACAGGTAAGATCCTTCGCGCCACGATGTTCCTTATTTGTTATTTCCAGAGCATGAGGAATAAGAACAAACCGGCCAACAATTCGCCTGTGTACGCTGTTCCCCACAACCCGCTGACTCCTCCACTTTCCGATGGGTCCAGTTCCACCTACAGTACTACCCCGTCACCACCGTATCATCAGAATCACGTGAGAGGTGGGGTCTATCCGGGAGCGACGAACATGATGCCCGATCAAAAGCTTCATGGCTCCTCCGTTCTCATGAGTCCCTTCAGCCCGCAGCATACGGTAAGGCTTCACTATAAGCACGCGTGAAACTTATATGTGATTTTCAGCTGGGCATTAACCAAGCCGCTCATTGGCATCAACAGTCGCCTCCGTATGAAGACTATCATCAACAAGCCCAGAATTCCTTCCAGTACAGTGTGGCCTACAGCGGACCATTTTACTCACAAGGACCCTGTGCATAAGACGGGCACAAGCACTTCACGAACGAAGACGGGTTGACGGGACAGTGATTCTCATATGTTCTACTACAAATTGTTTATAGTATTATATTTATCGTGATCTTCCGTGTACATAAAGTTTCATTGATTATTAGTGACCGTAGTGGGGATATCAAGGTGACTCCTCCGGGTCGTCGCCTCCCACATGAATGTGGAGAATCTCCGATCTGTCGATGTACATGATGCACACATCGGCGCGGGGTTCTTCGGTCCTCTCTTGAGTAGAAGGAAGATCTTCCTGAGTGTTGATGATCGTGATGACCGCAGAGATGGAAAGCAGCAATAAGAGGGTCAAGGATGTGAGGATCATTGGAAATTTGTCGGAATTCTGCGGTTCTTGTCGGATCACTGAATCAACTACTAAAGAGCTCGCCCTGAAACAAGTAGATTGATCCTGCGGAGTGATTCAGCATTTGATGACAAAGCTGATGATCGAGCTTCCACTGGTCATGCCTGCCATGGACCGTGAGTCCGTTTGTGCAACGCTAAAGGGTGGGAACGAAAACTTGTGACTCCAGTTATGAAAGTTACAGTTCCGAGTTAGAGAGACAGGGTCTCGGCTTATTAGAGGGAGTCCAGGTGCTCCAGGCTAGGGGTCAGAAATCTGGAAGGAGATGGAAAGAATCAAAAGGAGGATGCACCTGTATTAGAAAAACACTTAAAATTTAGAAAATAATCATTTCAGTCAGTCGATTTAAATCATTACAACAGCCCAGGATCAGGATCTGCTTGATGAGCCAATGCAGTACAACACTAAGACGTCGACGCTGACCGCAAGATCTTGGCACCATTGTTCTTGATGTAACAGTTACTCCCAAATGCTCAGTTACAAATTTTTTATTACATTTTCGCGTACAAAGTTATAGTTTTTTTCATGTGGCGATGATGGTATGAAACTATCATTTCTTGTGGATAGGACGCTTTTTGTAGTTATGTACCCGGGCACCGGTTCGAGCGACCATGTTCGCTTTATGCTCATCCAGATACTCGATAATCAGAAGGACCACGGAGGCGATCATGAGCAATATGAGGAAGAAATTCCATAAAGCGTCCATTTGAGCTGAAATTCTTCAAATCTTTATTAAGTACCTAGGCATAAAATAAGTGATCACAATCGCAGAGCTGCGGTAGTTGACTAACTGACGATCTGACCGTCTGGTTGTGGGCGTTGATATTATGACACATCCGGTGATGATTAGGTCTCCGTGATCCCCTTAGTCACGGCAGAAATGGACTGTGAGTCATTCATAATGTCCTCAGAAGTTCTAAACAGATACGAAGTCTTTGTAGTCAGAGGAGATACATTTATAATTAAATTTGTACATTCTTAGCGTGGATAACGGAGGCGAACACTTCAACTCCTGTTCCATGAATACATTGCGCAAGAAATAGCAACATTGAAGTAAAAACATAATGCAATGAACATCACAGCTATTTAATAGTTTAATAGTAGCATCGGTTTTTGGTTTTGTTTTTGGAAAACCAAAGACTGATGCTACTCGAGAATTTCGAAACGGGGTAGGAACGGCCCGGTTTTCGACAAACGAACCGGGCCGGCCCGATTGCCCGGCCCGGCACAACTTTTTTTTGTTCCGATCACTGGATGGAACATTGATTGAGCCTCAATTCGTCGAGCATCATGAAGCCGAGTTAAAGCACGGATTTACTGCTTGTCCACGTGTACTGCCATTCAGAATGTCCTCAGAAGTTTCCACGTAAAACAACAAATACGAAGCCTTTGTATTCAGAGAGGGTACATTTATAATTAAATTTATACATTCTTAGCGTGGATAACGGAGGCGAACACTTCAATTCCTGTTCTATGAATACATTGTGCAAGAAATAGCAACTTTGGGATAAAATATAATTCTTTACAACTGCAATAAACATCACAGCTATTTAATAGTGCTTAAATTCTGGCCACTTGTAAAGGCGAAGGCACGGGGCCCTACGCTCGCCTCCCTTCCCAGCATCCTCTTAAACTCCCTGCGATACAGGGCGCTTCTGAAGTAGTATATGTAGAATGGCAGAGCTACGTTGATGTTGACGGCCGCGCCAAGGGCTGCTTCAGTTGATATAAAGGACAGCCGACTAGAGTGGCATTATATCATTATACACTATAGTGCGAGCAATGTCCTTACTCTGATTTCAGCACATACGTAGCGACTAACGTGACAACCATCGTTAGAATCCATCCGAAGATGTGGACGATGATCATGGCGTAGAGGGATTTGTTCAGTTTCTCGTATTCTCGAACGTCTTAAGAATATATGAGTGGACTAATGAGTAGTCCAAGTTACTTTTAATGCTGAACATCAGAACTCCATAGATGACGGTCACTCCAACATTGAGGATGCCATTGGACATGAACCACACATTGGCTATTGACGGGCTCACTGCTTCTGGTACCAGGCACATAGTAAGATCCTCGGTCGATGTTTCATACGCCAGGACTTTGAATACAGCACAGTAGACGAGTCCTACTCCGACCACTGCGCAAACGTAGAAGGCGCTGTTCATTTTGGCATAGAAATAAGGGGTTTTGGTTGCAAGCAACCTATCCACGGCTAGGAAGAGCATGATCATTGTGGAGAAGTCACAGGCCGAAAAGGAGACGAATTGGATAAAGTAGCATGTTCGGTTGGTGACAAGAGTCTCCGTGTAGGCGAGGTACATGTAGGGAACGTGGCCAAGCTGATGGAGGAAATCAGATACCGCTTGTAGGGCGATGAGGATGTTACATCGGTTCTTAAGATGCTTAGAGCTAAATCCGAATTTAGCTGAGATGTGAATTTTCCGCACCTTATGGTTGCCAAGACGATGAGAGAGTTTCCTACCCATCCAAATAGAGCACACAGTATGAAGGCGGCAGACGTAAACTTATGGAATAAGAAGAAACTCGGAAGGGAGTCAGAGCTGGCGTTCATTTCTGGAAATGCCATGGCTCTTGCGATAAAATCGTGATACCATACAGTACGATTAAAAGACGCCATCAGGTATATAAATAACAGTTGAATGAACTCCACAAGGAGTCAAGGACTTTGAGTGGGTAGACGATCGGAAACAATTTCAGGGCTCTGTGATGACAGATGTCATTATACAGTGCGCGTCAAAATTTTACGCCACCCCCCTTCGTC
>KN172444.1:21049-31952 GCA_000757755.1 Steinernema glaseri
CTCACGGAAGGCGGCGTACATCTGCATGATGTTGCAGACGCCGCCGTAGTTCCGGAGGATCCGCAGCTCGGTGGCGATGAACTTCGGCAGGCTGTTCCGCGAGAGTTCCTTCATCGCGAAGACCTTCCGGCGGTTCGACTTCAGCTCCACGCGGTACACATTTCCGAAGGAGCCTAGAAGATGAAAGACTTGAGAAATGTTTCCTAATAAGCGAAGTAGATACCTGAGCCGAGGACTTCGCCGACGACGAAGTTGTTGCGCACCTGGATGCTATCCGCGGGATGGTGCGCGGGTGGCGACGTTCTGTCCTTCAACATCATGGGCGACGCTCGAAGGGTCTGGAAGCACGAGGGTGAGACAGAGACGTCTCCCGGGCAGGCTCGGCTTCGGAAGCAAAATTCGACGTTTTTGGATGCGAGTCGGGTTCATCAAGTGTCCAGAACAATTTGGACTCGGCTCGAAAATTTGGTCTCCGAAATTCAGATTCCAGGATTCAGTGCAAACGCTACTCCGAGGCGGAGAAGACCTTCGTCTCCGCCGAGATCAGACGGTGATTGAGACAGACAGTGTCTAGCAAACACATCGAGACAGACAGACAGACATCCAACCATGGCGCTCTCCCGCACTTTGACCGGGTGTGGCCGAACGTCCGAACTTTCCGACCGCAACACAGTATCGTTCAAATACGCACGCGTCAGGCAACGAATGCCTAAAATTCTGTCTGTGTCCTCTGTCTCGCGTTCTAACTGATTTTTGGCGAGTTTTTGCGAAGTATTTGGGCTTTCTATGCCGGATAGAAGTTTCTCACGGGTCTCTAGGAATGCGAAATCGGCTCAAACGTCGACTGATCTGTTGGGAGCGCGGCGGGGCGCGTTTTTGGACACGCGGATGTAGAATTGATTAGAATATTCCGTGTTTCAGGTACATTATGGTTAACGCCGAGATCGTCAACGCTTCCGTCGACCTTCAGTGGGAGGTTCTCAAGAACAACTCCGCGTTCCTGAAGAAGCGCCGTGGATTCCCCACCAAGTTCACCAACGAGAAGTTCAACCTGAAGGGACTGAACCTCTTCTCGAACAGCGGCCTCGTCCAGCCCAAGGGTGTCGACGTCCGCGCCGACTTCGAGAACAAGGCTATTGTCCTCACCACCAAGAAGGGCAGCGGTAAGTATAAGGAAGTGACTGGATTAGTACAATGTTTCTGGTTTCAGCTATCGCCGGCAAGCCAGCCCAGGTCCCCGTCACCGTCACCCTGAAGAAGGATGCCCGCAGCACCCTGAAGAGCGTCAAGAGCATCGTCAAGAAGCACAACCCTCGCCAGGCCAACGTAAGTCAAGAGTCAAGCCTTCCTTGGAATCTTTGAGAAGAAAATTCTGAAGCCCTGGACAGAAATTTGGATTTTTGGTTAAAGTAGGCGAGAAGTCCTGGATGGCAGTCTCAATCTCCGTCCTTTGAACCGTCCCACGAGGTTTCGACGGAAGTCTCGGCCATTTCCTTTCCCTTTTGTTTTGATGACATCACAGAAAAGTGTCAATGTTTTGCACTTTGAGTCCGAAACACTGACTTCCTGACCTGATATCAAAATTCCGACCCACGAAACCGCATCCCAGGTAAACACTTTGTTTACCTGTCCGGGGACACGCCCTAGCGGCGGCTCATTAGTATTTTACACGAGAATTAGCACCACGTGTACTACGGTATATGATTTTCCTCAAAGGGGCCGGGCTTGTCTCTATGCTCTATGTGCCCGCGCACGCTCGCGCTCTCTCCGCTCTCGTCTAATTTGTGTATGTTTCAGATCGCAGTGCGCCGTGCTTCTCATTTGCTTCGCGCCATCAAGCCCACGAAGTCCCGCTATGGCAAGTCGACTGTTAAGACCGAGGCGTAGGTTGAAGATCCGACACTCGTGGACTGTTCAACATTGATTGTTACTGTTTTCCCCCGTTATAAAAATATTCCTTATTCTTTCTACGTGGCCGCATGTAATGGGCACGTCCGTATTTCTTGTCCTACTCACTTATGCTCTGTCCGTGGAAGGCTTGCGAAGTTGTTGGTCGACAGAAGAACGCGGTCGGATCAAGTGCGAAGAAGGTGAAGACGAAAGCACGCTGATAGACTGCTCCGCCGGACAGATCCACTTGACAAAGCGCTCGCTGGAGACGTCAGGAGTGGCGCACTTGACCCTGGAGAACTGTGCGGAGACGCTGTTGGATCCCTTCGTCTTCTCCGGACTGAAGAACCTGAAGAGCGTGGAATTCCGCAACTCGACAAGCTCGCTGCTGCTGTGGCAAGCCTTCGCTGACGCCGAGGACGTCCAGGTCGACTTGAGTGGACTCGAAGTAGCGTGCACCTGCAAGAACAGGTGGTTGGCGACCGAACCCTCCAACGCCGTCCGCGCGGCCTTCAGGCTCGCGAGGCTCTCGGCCTCCTTCGTCTGCGCCCCAACGGACTGTCCCGAAGCAGATGGGATCTCCGCGGACCAGAAGGTGGTGACCGGAGCCGAGGGCGACCCTCTGACGCTCTCCTGCACCGCCAACGGCGCCCTAGAAGCACTTCCGGCCGGGGCCGCGCCCTTCGAGTGGACCTTCGAGGAGGGGGGCTCCCACGGGCCTCTGGCCGTCTCCGTGCGGGGCCAGAGCCTCTTGGCGCGCATCGAGGCCATCTCCGCCGCCAGGGACATCGGGCTCGTTGCCTGTAAGTGCTGGCAGTGCGCGCTTCCGGCTTTCGACACCATCGAGGTGAGTCTTGTTTTGAGATTTTGGCGGATTCCGGCACCGATGACTATGGTGTTAATTACGTGTGCCGGTCGAGTTGTTTCCCTCGAGGGAGCGGGACGCCCTCCTTCAGAGGCGCGATATGAATCGATAGAGCGCGCCGGGGAGACGGAAAGCAACAAGTTCAGACGGATGACGACAGAAGTGCACGCGCCGAGCGCTCCAGGGCGCCGCCGGAGGGGCACCTGACGGCTCTGCAGACTGGGTATCGGATTAGGAGACGCTGTCTAGCATTGACTCTGTCTGATCCCTCGTGTCTGGCAGACAAGGAGGGAGACAGACACTGTCTATTAGACGCTCTTTGGAGGGCTCAGAGAGACATATGAGCGCAATAAGCAAAATTAAATAGAGACGCTAAATTGAATTAAAAATGCATATTCTAATTGACGTTAGCTGCAAGGGTGTCCCTCAAGGTCTGCAGCCTGCAGACCAAAAACCATCGGATTAGCAGACGCGGTCTCTAATCCCTCATTTGCTGAGCCTAGCCAGACAGACATGGCGAGTGTCTGCTAGACGTTCCCTGCAAACGCAAATGAAAGACTACTTTTTGTCTTCGCTCTCCTTTCCGGTAAATCTGTCCACCCGGAAGCGCAAAACCAAAAGAAAAAGCTGGATTGTAAAGGGTTTTTTACGTCCAGTCTCCCATGGCCTAACTTCCTGTTGGGTCACCGGGGTGTTCGCCTCACACTTTTAAGTTCCGGGTCTCTTAGACCGTTAGCTGACAGAATTATCTCTTAGCATGTTCTTTACGAACAGTCAGATTCCAGACAGTAGACTAGACTGGGACTGTCTAGACTGGGATTGGACCTTGCAAACTTCTATCGCGCTGGTCTGCAGGGCGAGTGCATTGGAATATTTCATCCAATATTTCATGAGCACTCTGCTGAGCACTCACTCAGATCTCCTGAAATTCAGGAAAAAAGCTCTTGCCAGAAAGGGTCCCGTGTCGACTATAACTTCTGCATTTATAGTTTTGGGGAAAATAACATTTAAGCCGTATTCCGCTCCTTTGTATTCCACTAGATTGGAGACAATGGATGATGCAGCCGAGACCATAACATGACTGGACGCGACTGCAGCCGTTCCTAGACCTCTAGATTGTAGACTAGACTGCACACGTCTATCATGCAAGGGTCGCGCTGTCAACAAACCTACTAGAGCATGTCTCCCAGACGTACTTGGAGATTTAGAAGGATATGTCACGAACACTCGGGGAACCATTGCCCTTCCAATTTCTCTACAAAAAGCCCTTACCGTAACCCCATTCCCCTTCCCTCAAGATGACCATTGCAGATCCGCATCCCCACGAACATGAGCCTGAGCGTGCACGAGTACCCGGACATGTTCCAAGTGGTCCTTCACGGCTACCCTCTCGACGACGTCAACGTCTCCATCACGCGTCTCGCCGACAACCGCTCAGAGTCCCACCACGTCTCCACGCTACAGTAAGCCTCTTCCAGTAGCATCTGACCCCTGCTTCAGGATGATCTACTTCGACGGCTCGCTGGGAGTGATCAGCGAGGCCGCGCACTCCTCCTTCTTCGTCAGCTACTTCAGCGTGAAGCTCCGCGAGTGCGCCGTCTGCGAGCATCGCCACGTTGCTGGGGACTACGCGCTCCGCTTCTGTGCTCCAAGCAGCTGCGTCGAGGCCGTCGTCTTCTTGGCCTATCCGAAGCACCCTGTGAGTTGTCTTAGAGATCCGCATTTAATATCGAACGCGAGCTTTGGACCTTCCGCGTAGAGATCATGAGTCACAGCCCCCTATTTTTCTTCTTTTCTTTAGGACAATGCTATCCTATTATCCCCAGGAACGAATTGCAGATTTTAGGGACCTTCTCGAACGTTTTGGAATCCTGGAAGAAGCAAAGAAAGAACGAGCCGAAAGGTCGAGCCTATAGGAAGGCCCTTTGCTGTTAAAAGTGTCTCACTAGAGCAGAAGATTTCTTCTAAACCTTTAGACCAGCCTTAGATAAGATAGATAAGAGGAAAGCGACTTATTTCGACCCTATTCGACCTTAGAGACCTTATTCTTGACTTCAAAATTTCGTTCTTATCTCCTTCTTTGTTCTTCTTATCTACTCAAACGTTTTACTGATACTTAGTATCGTCAACTTCGATCTTGTTTTCTCACATTTCCACAAAGTAACAAAGAAAAAAGCAAGGAAAAACAAAGGGATAAACTGGCCCTTCTGGTCGAGCCTATCGATGGAAAGGAAAGCCCTTTGCTATAAAAAGTGTTCCACTACAGCAGGAGATCCCTTCTACACCTTTAGATGAGCCTTAGATAAGATAAAAACACCTTATTCTTGACTTCAAAATTTCATGCTTATATCCTCTTTTGTTATGGCCCTCGCTGCCTCCGCTGTCCCCTTGGTGTCGCTTTATTCCGCCTGCAACGCCAGGAAGGGCGCGTGTTCTTTGCTCCGGCGCCCAATTAGCGCCGTTTGTCTCGGAGGCTCTCGACGCGCGTCTGAGAGGTGTCGGCGATCGATGTCGCCGCCGCCAGAGGGATTAGGGATGCGCTGACGAGGACGTTGCACCGCGCGGACGACTTTTGGACTTTGCGCTCAAAGGAGTTGACGCATCTCGCATTCATAAGGTCCCGGCACGAAGGGGACCGAGGGAGATTTGCCTCGGATATGCATGGGAAGGGACTGAGGTCTCAGGAAGGTTCACCGTTTGGGCTCCAGGCTTCAAGAAGCGAGGAGAGAACCAAGAGAGATAAAAGGGTCCCCCTCTGGTTCAGGCCCCAATCTTCGCCTTCTTAAGCTCGTGTAGATCTCTAAAAAGGGCCCTTACCGTAATCCCATCCCTCGAAGATCTTTCCAGTAGCTAGGCTTCTTATCCATGACCCTAGCCTTGTCTTAGCCCCTTAACTCCTTCTTCCACACCCTCTAACCCACCCGTTCAGGTGGCGATCGCTCCAAGTCCCCCATCAGAAGGCGTCCGCGTGAAGCCACTTCACCCTCTCCTCAACGTGGGCATCGGCGCACTCGCCTTCCTCTCCGTGGGTCTCTGCGCCCTCCTGGCCTTCGTCTTCGCCAAACGACGTCTCGTCAAGAAAGGTGAGTCCCAAAGAAGTCGCGTCGAGACCCACGTCCTCAGGCTGGGAGATCCGACGCCGCATCAGTCGCGCGCCCACAGACAGGACAGACGAGACGTCTATCCGTCTAGAAGACACGTCGTCTGCGGCCTACAGCTCCTCGGGCTACATCGTGCGCCAAGTGCCCGAGATAGAGCGTGGCGACCTTCAGCTCCGCGAGAAGCTCGGCCAGGTGAGCGCGTCCAAGGTCCAAGGAGCTCAGGTCCGTTCTAGGGCGCGTATGGGGAGGTGTACGCGGCGGAGTGGGCCGGGACGAGGAGCGCGCCTTCGCTGAAGGTGGCGGTGAAGACTCTCCGCGGCGACATGGCCTTCGACGCGGAGATGGACGCGGAGGCGGCGATGCTCTCCCGACTGGACCACCAGAACGTCGTGAGGCTCTACGGGATGTGCCGCGCCTCGGAATCCGCGCCCGCCATGCTCGTCTTCGAGCTGATGAACCTCGGCGACCTGAAGACCTACTTGAGGGAACGACAGCCCCGCGCCGCCGACTACTCCCAGTTCCCGCCCGCCCTGAACGTCTCCGAGCTCAACAACATCGTCCTCCAGGTGGGTTACGGTAGCCCTGCTAGGTGGCCAACCTGCTTCAGGTGGCCACGGGCCTGGCCTACATCCACTCGCAGCAGATCGTCCATCGGGACTTGGCGGCGCGCAACTGCCTCATCGGAGGCGAGTCGGACTTGAGGGTGTGCGAGGCCGCCTTCCGTCCCTCCGTCACCGTCAAGATCTCCGACTTCGGCATGTCGCGGCGTCTCTACTCCCAGAGCCAGTACTACCGCATGGGATCGCAGACCATGCTCCCCGTACGGTGGCTTCCGCCCGAGTGCCTCAACGACGGTCGCTTCAGCCATCAGTCCGACATGTGGTAAGCCCTGTGCCCTAACAGTAAAGCACCCCTTAACAGTAAACAGTAAAGTCAAAACTCAAAAGTTAAACTTTTCTCTGTGGTATAAATAATTGAAAATTGTTCAAATCGGAAAAAACTGTTTTTTCCTGTGAGACAAATTTGTGCTTTTGAAGACAAAACTCAAAGCTCAAAAGCCAAAAAAGCCTCAAACCTTAAAAATCAAAACTCAAAAGTTGCACAGCCCTGACCCCAACTGTCCAAATCCCACTTCAACCAAGCTCACGGAACTCCCGCGTGGATTGCCTGAATCAGGATTTATTGGTACTAGCAAAAACGCTACATCAAGCTCTAAAGAATGACACCTATAACGCCTCGCGACGGAGTATCACATTAAGACATGTCGAAATGATATAAAAATTCCTAAAAAGGGACAGTTGGAGTTAGGGATGCAACTGGTTCTGGTTTTTCTGGTTTTCCGGTTTAGGAAGTCGATAATGCCGAGCTGTCACTGGCAAGAAGCACTCAATATTGTAGAAAAAATTACAAAAATTGCTCTTTCTTTATCACAATTTGAAAATTTTTTACATAAACGGTGGGCCAAAAACAATAATGAATAGAACCATTTTATTGCGCTAATTCATTGATTTTTTACCCTTCCAGTTGCATCCTGAGTCGGGGTACTTTAGGGTTGCCGAAAAGGCCACCCACGACGTGGGTGGTCTTTGCCAACCCTACATTCCCCCCACTAACCCTACTCCCTCCCTTCAGGTCGTTCGGACTGACCGTGTGGGAGATCTACAGCTTCGGCCGACTCCCCTTCGGCGACCTTTCCAACAACGAGGTGCTGTCGGCGGTGTGCAGTGGCATCCGCCCAAGTAGGCCCTCGGCCTGTCCCCAGGAGATGTTCGAAGTGATGCAGGACTGCTGGAAGAGCGCGCCCAGCGAGCGGATCTCCTCCGCAGAGGCGCTCAGCAGGGTCACCATGGCCCAGTGATATTTATTGCACACGTTCTAGTAGCTGTAGACGGCGTAGACGGTCACCTGGCAGAAGAAGGTGTCCTGAAACGACTTTGTTACTTCCTTACGGTTTCCTCCCACGGGTCTCCTCCGCCCTCTGTACAGTCCCCTTCTGTGGAATCGACCCAGATCTCGCCCGCATCTACTTGATCTCGTGTCCCCTGTTGCTCATCGAAGATTCCGAATAAACGAGTTTGGTCTCAACGCGAAGGCGCCACTCACGCGGTGGTAGAGGAGGCCGACGGTGGCGTCGGTGTCCGAGTCCCAGAAGACGCCGCTGTTGATCGTCAGTCCTTGGCCGCGCTGCTCCCCGAGGCTCACCTGCACCACGTACTTGTAGCGCGGCAGCTTCAGCTCTGAAAGCTCGGCTTCTAGAGGACCCGAAGGCTCCAGGGATACGGTACCGTTGAGCTCTTCTCGGACCTTCTCGGCCACGAGGTCCGCCCAGCGCGCGGCCTGCGCTGCGTCAAAGACCTTGTCGTGGAGTGCCTCGGCGACGACCTTCTGGAGACGAGTCTTCGCCTCCGCCTTCGGGAACTTCTGGCTCGGAGGCGGTCGGAGCACGAAGCCCTCCTCCTTGTCTACCGAAGGCCGAATCTCCGCTGCTCGGCGACCCTCCGCGTCTTTTAAGTCTAAGGACGTCGCCATGAGAAGCTTAAGCTGCTTGAGGTGATGATTCTGAAGGAGGAATGCTGAAACTCATCAACTTTAAGATTTGAGTTGTCGCTGCACCTCAACAAGTTCTATGACGCTCAATCTTGAACTAAACTACTCTATACGACCTAAAGAGAACCTGGGTCAAATTTAAGTTCTTAAAAAAGGTTTTTAAACCCATTAAAATACAAATTCAGATCGCTATTTGCCAATATCACTTTGAAAATGAAGCCAACTGGTTCCAAAGAGTTTAAATGATAGCAATTTGCTCGGTTTTACCCTTATTTCTCGGTCACTCCTGGTCCAGTTACGGTGCCCCGCTAGATCGAATTAAACAGATCGGATAAGCCTAAGATCAGCTAGGAATAAATCTTGAACTGGTTTCCTTCATCTAGTAGTGTGAAAGAGTGTATATGAACAGATAAACAAAACAGTGCTCTCTGTTTGTCACAACTCTGTCAAAACACCTGAAGAAGGCTGTGGAATGGTCTTTGGTGAACTAATAACGGTGGGTCATGAGAGATCCACACTTAAAACACAATACAACGAAAGAATAAACTAATTTGCATCCCATCTTCATTTAAACGGCCTAAGAACTGCCTGGGAAAGAATTTAGACCAATTCTCTCAAACCACTTCAAGGAGACACTAGAGCGTTTGGGTCCAAGGTTTTGCAAGCTCAGCTAGGGCCGAATCACGACTCTGACCTCTACAGCCTTCTAAGAAGCTTCCAAGGGTGGATACCGGGTAATGAGGATAATACGAGTAACGGCGGATATCGCCAAAATCCGCTCTGAAGCGCGCTCCAAAGTCGAAAAACATCTGATTTATTTTGGATTAAATCAAATGTCAAAGCCGTCTCCGGATCTACTTCAAAGGATCTGCCACGACACAACAAAGATGACTCGGAAGCGGAGGTTTCCCGAATTATCAAAAGCGGCGACGTCAGCGGACGTCGCCGTGGCAACCCGCGGCGTCATGCGCGCCTCGTTGGCCGAGGATCGGGGGGCCGCGCAGGTGGTTCTATAGCGGGGGACATGTATAAGACGGAATATTAGATGAAGCAGGTGATCCAGGTTAGAATGGACCAAGATGTCCAGGAGGACCGCCAAACGACCTTTCTCGGCCAAGCTCCAAGGAGCGACCTTCCATGGGAACGAGTCCATGACCTATATACCACAGGTTTGACTAGCCGAGGCGAAGGCTAAGTACCTCCGCGAAACGCTCGCGGGTGGTCGCGTCCAGCTCCTCCCAGTAGCCCGGGGGAAGCGCTCCAGGTTCGCCACCACCTGGCCGTAGTGGAGAGACCTTCCGAACGAATCCATGACCCATACTCGGAAGGTTCTTCCCAAACGACGATGGTTCCTTCTTCTTGAGCTTGCCAACGGCTCTACTTCCTATTTTTGAAACTCTAAGAGCGTCTGTTTGTCGGGCGCTGAAGAAGTTATCACCTGAAGTTGTTTTTAATAAGCTTGCTCGTTACTGTGGTCGTTCGTCTTTGGTTCTTTAAGCAGCATTGTGCTGAAAATAGCATTGCTTCTCTCCCCGTGGCATCGCTTTTCCGTATATAAGCATAAACAATCCGCATCTTTCACTCTTACAAGCATGACTTCAGTTGCCCCGATTGCGATGGAGCGGAAGCGAAGCGCCGAGGTTCTAGGGCAGAAGGAGGGGGCCTACATCCCCCCTGCAAAGCTTCGGATGCTACAGGGACAGATGGTCGACAAGAACAGCGAGGAGAGCCAAAGAGTCAACTGGGAGCGGCTGAAGAAGAAGATCCACGGCCAGGTGAACAAAGTGAACGCGGGGAACGTGGTCAGAGTGGTCCGCGACCTTCTCAAGGAGAACGTCGTCCGTGGAAAGGGCCTCCTCGTGCGGTCCATCATCCAGGCGCAGGCTTTCTCGCCCACCTTCTCGGGCTCGACTCCGTCTTCGACCGCCTTAGGACTATCCTCAACGAAGCCGACATCGACACCCGCGTCAAGTACGTGATCGAGACCATCTTCCACATCCGGAAGGACAAGTTCCGCGCCTACCCAGCGCGCAAGGAGGAGCTGGACCTGATCGACGAGGAGGACCAGGTGGCGCACGTCGTCAACCTCGAAGACTCACAGGACGCCGAGAATGGACTCAACGTCTTCAAGCTGGACCCGAACTTCGAAGAGAACGAGGCGAACTACGAAGAAGTCCGTAAGCAGATCATAGGCTCCGGCGGCGAAACGAGCAGCGAGGATGAAGGCGGCGACGAAGAGGACGGCGAAGAAGCCGGGGACGCGGAGCTGGCGGAGAACGTCCAGACCCAGACGATCATCGACAACACGGAGCAGCACATGGTGGCCTTCCGTCGGAAGGTCTACTTGAGCATCCAGTCCTCGCTGGACTTCCAAGAAGCCGCGCACAAGCTCCTGAAGAACCACTACAGGCCGGGCCTGGAGCGCGAGCTCTGCTACATGATCGTGGACTGCTGCGCGCAGGAGCGCACCTACAACCGCTTCTTCGGCCTCCTGGCCGAG